>CM062270.1:7064565-7347065 GCA_031216635.1 Dissostichus eleginoides | reverse complement strand
TAATTTACTTAGAACAGCATGTCATTTACCATATTGTTCCTTCTCTCCCTCTTCTTTTTTCTGTCCAGGTCTTTCACGGAGTCCCCACCCCTCCTCATCTATACATTTTCCACCTTCCTCCTACTTCCCCCACGGAGCAATCCGCTATCCTCCTCACCTGACCCAGGACCCCCTCAAAGATCTGGTGTCATTGGCCTGCGACCCTGCCAATCAAACCCCCAGCTCAGTGAGTACAAGCAGTCAAAAGAACAAAAACTTTAGCAGGCTAACAGCTAGCGTTAGACAGATTACTGCATGCGAGAGTCCAAAACCACTCTGGTTATGTACATGATCCAATACGGTCAGACTGGCACTACTATCACCTCTATAGGAACATGGTGTATTACAAGACAGGACAGTCCTGGGCTAGAACGATTAGCATGCTAAATTCAATAGATGTCTTTGCAACACAATATATAGGAGTATAGACACTGTAATGTTTTCACATTCTGTTAATGATTTGAGGTCATTTTTTCTTACGCATTCCATCTCTATAGTACATCAGTGATTCAACACATTTCAAATATGAATTTAATTGTCAGTGTGTATTTATTACTTTTCCAGCTGAATGGCAGCAACCAGGTAAAAGTGCCCATTCACTACATCACCTCTCAGATGTTGGCACCAACTGGACCAGCACCCTCCCTGGCTCCTCCCCCATCCTCCCTCCCCAGGCCGACCCTGCCTGCGGAGTCAAAGGCTACCACCACCTCCTCTGATGGGGGAGCAAACTCCCCCACATCACCCAGTAAGTGTTCAAAACAAACTCCGGTTGACAGTATTGTTGTGTGGCATGGCAAATGAAGTACGGCTATAGATTAAGGTAGTGTGCTCCTGTTTGAATGAGTGAATGTTTGTTTCACCTGATGAGCAAGTGTATAAAATAATCTGCTACCATTGTATAATAGTGTGTGTGAATGCTGACAAGGGTAAAAGAATTTTGAGTGGTCGCAAAAAGTAGAAATGTTGTAATAAAACAGTTATAGAAATATGCAATTTGTGTATTACCTTATTAATAGTAGTTGTAAATCAACAAATGACATATGAAGTAACAGCCCAACAATGAACGAGTTAACCTGCCAGTATGATCCAAACTAATACATCCAGCTTGATATAGTAATTTATTCCATATAAAAATGTTAAAAGACATGTTTCCTCATTATGATAGCCAAGGCAATAGTTATTTTGTTTGTCTCACTTCGTCAGAAGAAATGACTTCCTGTTGACATAATGGCACACTTACGGACTGCAGTTGTTACAAAATAAAGCACCCCCACTGTGATTATCACGGTGATGAACGTTTCATTTAAATATTTTCTATCTGTACTGTAAGGGACTCTTTTTTATATGGAAATACATATTTGTATTTATAGATATATAAACGATTTAAACATATAAATACTATATACTAAATACAGTAAGTATTATAAATATCATATATTACATTCACTTAGAATGCCATTGTGCATTGTAAATGTATGACTTTAATTAATTGAATGTGGTAATCTGTGTGAACACAGCACTGGTTGGATTTCTAGAGTTCACCAACGTTAGATAATAATCAAACACATTTAAATAAATCAATTGAAACTGAGTGGATTACAGTATCCCTAACGATGTAGTTAGTCACCAGTTGTAGCTCCTTTGTGATATGGACACATTCTCTAGTACTGCCTCATGTAACTTTACAAGTGACATGGAACTATATAGAGACAGTATGAGACTGATGTTGTTAACGTAAATGCCCTCAGCATACTCGGCCCCTGGGACACCCCCTGCCAATCGCACCTCCTTCGTTGGAGTCACCCCCCGAGACCCAGGTGGACTCTACCAAGCCCAGGTTAGTATGGTTAATTTGACATTGGCAAGCTCAGAATGGAAACCCGTACTATTAGAGATTTGAGAACCTCCAGGATGTGTTAAAGCTATATACGATTTTCTGAGCATTAATATTGCAGCATATTAATTAATCTTAATGCTACACCTAGAAAATCAGGGGAACAACTTTCACATTGTTTTAGCACCAAGCACCATTAATGTAGACCCAAATAAAGAGCTACGGCCTTAGTGAATTGGAAATACAACTAGGTTGTCAGGGATGTTTTATGTGAATGAAATCCAATCTCAGTTTCACTTAATTTATATTGATAGGCGAATGAGGTTGAACAAAAAATTGGTTGCAAATATCAGCCGGCATTTTTCCAATTTGGTGAAACCGACCCCCGAACTGGAAATTATAAAAAATTGACGTCACCACGTAAAATGTTTCTGCTGAAGGCTAACAGGTTCATTGCATGTCACACTCAAATGAGTCTAATAACCCTAACCCTAATCTGTGTCAAACTGTTTGATTGTGATTGCAGAAGCAGTCTATGCCTGCCTGATGAATGGTTGCTCAACAATTTAAGTTAAATCCTGGCCAAAAGTTTTGATCATTCAAAAAAATAAAATGTATTTGAAAGTTCAAGTTTTGATCCTGAACTTTAAAGAATACAATTATGTATTCAAACGAAAAATAAGTATTTGAAACGTTTTTTGAGGGTGATTTGATTCAGTTAAGCAATTTTTTTTATTACATTTTTGATTTCACTTTTTATTTAAAAATTGCTTGAGTCATAACACGGCTGTTGGATTTACAGGTACAGTAGGAGCCAACTGGCGCACCTGATTTAAATAAAAAAAAAAAAAATGTGTTCATGCAGCGGTTCCGCCGGAAGGTAAACAGTTTTTGACACACACACACACACACACACACACACACACACACACACACACACACACACCCATACGCTGGCCATAATGTCTCGCTGCCGAAGCTTAGTTGTTGTGTTTAGAATTTCATGTTTTGTATGCTGATTGGAAAGAACAACAGTTCAAATGGAAATTCATGGACTGGGTGTTCATTGGAAACCTTCATACCGGACTTATTTATTCATCAGACCAGGTAATGAGTGGGTCAATCATGTCTACAAAGCACCTCAGTGGCTTAAAGTGTTGGACTAGCCTCTACAATAAAGGTAAAAACCGTTTACCTTAGATCAGACTTGGAACCTGTGCACAACCATACAAGTTCCTTATATCCTTATATCAGCAGTGCTAACTGGATCCTAACTGGAGCTCCTCTTTTTAAATAGTATTTGAACAATGCCAGGGTTAGCTACTGTATTCTGAATCAATTGGTTGGTCTGTAGTTCACTTAGTCAAACCTTGCTCTTAAATTCATGACACCTTCAAAGTCTTTGGTTTTGGAAGCTGTAACTTAAGGATCATTGTTCTTTAGGGCTCATGGCTGTTGGGTTAGACTAACAGTACACCTGTAGGTTAATGATGGGCTGGTCTTTGCTACAGACTGAAGTAAATCAGCAAAGATGTATATTCTTCTGAAATGTTTGATACAGTCAGTTAGCGCATCAGTTAGAAGTGAACGTTTATTTTGTCTTTGTCTCTCTTCCAGTCTTGGTATCTGGGCAACTGATGGACATGTGGAGGAGAGACGCTTGTCCTGGCAGTACGGTCCTGGAGGAAAGCAAACAATGCTGTCAAGACATCACAAGAGGGAAAATATATTCATCTTTGTAGAAGCATACACATATATAAATATAGTATATCTATATATGTGTATGGACCCAGAAGAGATAGCCTGGTTGAAGAAGATGCTGCTCTCACTCACAGCCATGTGACACTCAATGGTTCTCACCGACGTGGGTTCCAAGTGAAAGAAAAGGAGTGATGTGGATGAACTGGACCAGAACCAGGCCTCCAAACAGCAGAACCTAAGAAGCCTGTTCCCAGGATGAGGCCTGTTTCCCTGCAATGGATTTCAGCCTTTACCCCTGAACCCTGGCTCTCTACACTAAACCCAGTACAGGACCTCCTCCCTGGGACAGATAGACCTCATCCCCCCCTCAACACCCAGAATGCCCCTCTCCGCTGCAGGTGCTGCTTATAATATATGCAAATAAGCCTCCCCTTTTTTCTGAACCGACTAGAAAGAGAGCTCCTGTTGTTAATATGTAATGTTTCTTTTGCACTTTTTATTATTGCTATGAAAACTTAGAGTTGAGACAGAGCATTTCTTTCTCTCTTCCCACCTAAAGACAGAGGCTTTGTCTTTTTTATTGACAATCATCGGCCTGAAACCATTAAGTTGCTTTGCTAAGCTCATGTTTTTAAGACTGTTTGATTGTGCTTTTTTATCAGAAAAACAATGAGTAATAGTGGAATATAAGAGCTATATTCATGCCTCCTCCAACACGACACACAATGCTACAGTTGGACAGAGTTCAAACCCCCCGACATCCTGCTGCTTCCTTCACACCTGATCATTCTGACAGAACTTTAGGCAGTTGCAACTGGCTGCTGAACTCATGTGTTTGAGACTGTAGCATGGTGTGTGTGTGTGTGTGTTTTGGTGTGTGTGTGTGTCAGGTTGTGTGAGATCGGTTCCTGCATTTCCACACTCATCCCTGCTCTACACGGTGTGGTTGGTTGATCGGAAAGTGATTGACTTGATGATGTGGCATGTCACCGACTAAGCAGACCGTAGCGTTTCCATGGTTATGGCAGCAGGTCATGTGCATACCTTGAAGTGAGCACAATATCCAGGTTTGTTGTCCAGCTGTACAGAGTGGTGTTGACAGGACTGTGGAAATGGATAGCATTAGGGTTAGGGTTATTGTTAGGGTTAGGCACAGTGCTTTGTCACCAGTCAAACCCTGATGGTTTAACACTGGCAGCAGTCAACAGATCAAGCATTTCATACCAGAGTTTCCTTGCTCTCCTGTGTCCAACGCTGACACAATATTTGCATCAAGTGCTTTAATGGAGAAAAGCAATAACTTGGCTTTTCCCATCTTAATATATTCAACTATCTTTTGAAACAAATGTAATATCTTTCATGCTGCATTTTATCTTTGATTAGAATCCTCTTCATCACTCTTAAGGTTAGCATTTATTCGAATCCAAACATGAATCACCATATAGCTCGTAGTTCATAGAACAACTCGTTCAGTCTGTGTGTAGAAAGAGAATTTAATTATGAATTAAATAATTTTTGACATTTGTCTGTAAAATTCAATGCAAATGTGCGCCCTGGCCTTTTGCTATCCCGCACATGATCTCTTTGGGGATAAAAACATTAAATATAATAGATTTTTAAGATGTAATATTTTATAATCTGTGCCATATTTTAGTTTCCAAGGCTTTTCAACTACAGGGCAGTCTATTGAAATATGTTGCCGGGGATGTGGATCAGTGTTAAGGCGTGGGCAGATTGATCTCAAGTGTTTCTGAAGATGTTACGTAGAATCAGACTCGTCTCAGAAGTGGTTGCACACTGTCTTTGGAAAGATTAAAGGTTTTCTAATGTCAAGCCAAACAAATTCAATATTTCCAACTACTGCTGTAGTCTGAGTGTCAAGTTCAGAAGAGTAGCAGTGTTGCACAGCTAGTGGAAATATTGGATTTATATATTGGTTTCTCTTATTATTTCATGGAAGCACTCCTTGAAAAGGGTGTCGGCTGTAGTTATGGACACATTTTTAAAGGTGCTAAAGGGTAACGCTGCATTCACATGATACGCGATTTGCTCTTTGCCCACAACAAGGTTTGGCGCAAAGCCTGGAAGCTAGTTAAAGGGGCTCTATTATGCTTTTCTGGGTGTTCCCTGTCCTGTAGTGTTATATCGGTTTTTGTGCATGTAAACGGTCTGCAAACGCTAAAATCCCCAAATTCCCCCCAGAGGGAGTTTCTCTTCCACACTCCCCCCCCTGTCTGGAACGCCTCGATTTGACTCATTTGTTTAATTTTACGACACAGTGACATCACTATGTAACATTCACGCTTAAATTGGCTGGCGCTCCAACACATTGTAGGTGATAGGCTAAGGGGCGGGACAGCTCTAAGCTTCTGACCAATAAAACCGGAGCCGGCCAGCTAACCAATCAGAGAAGTCTGGGCTCTGGTTTCAGACAGAATAAGACAAAAATAAAGAGCTTTTTGAACATTAAAGCATGTAAACATGTCAAAGTAGAGGCACAAAATACAACTATCAACCTGAAAATGAGAAGAATAAGGCCCCTTTAAGTTTTCTTTCTAGTGTTATGTCCCCTGCTAGGGGTTAGCAGTATTCATGGTCATAGTTTAAATAATTTGAACTTTGAGCACAGCAGTCTGCGTACATTTTGAGCGGTGTGCAATGCCTAGGGTTGCCAGGTCATGCACCACCACTCAGCAACGTTAGCACAGAGACACGATTACCGCGTTTCATGTGAATGCAACTTAACACTCACAGACAGTTCAGAGAACATCAGCACACAGCCTGGGTGTGTTCGTACCACAGCTCCATTTCCCTCTCATATCTTTCCTTTCTCTTTGTTTTTTAGGATGTAAGTGTCAAACTGTGTTGGAACCAGTGTGATCTTTTTTGCTGCCATTTTTTTCCACCTGCACGTGTGAAGGATTGGGTTTGCGTTCTGATCACAAGTTGTCCTTTGCTTTTTCTTTCCCCAGGGTTAGGGTTTAGTGATTTTATATTGAAGGTGCTGATATGAGCTGGGTTTTGGTTAAAGTTGGCTTAAAGCTGATGTATAATGCATGGTGCTGCCCTGGTGTCTATGTTGACCTAATGAATGCATGGCTCAAACTGATGATACCTCTCCCTCTCTACCCTGCGCCCCCCCTTCCTCCCTCAGACAGCAGTGGATCGAAGGGCTGTCTATTTCTTTACACTTTAATAATAGCCCTGTTATTATACTTCTATTTTGCACGATATTTCATAAAACACATTATGTGCCTTGCCTTTAGTTAAAGAACAATAATACATTATATAAAGTGATTATACTTTTCATGGTACAGCTGGTAGCACTTATAAAACAAAGAGAAAAAAAGCTGCATGTGTGGTTGCTTGACATTAACCAGTGTAGCAGTGTATTAAAGAAAGTTTACTTTAGCTTCTGCGCCCAACTAAAGGCAGCACTGTTTGACAGTGGAAGGAAAAGTCCACATTTTGGGGATTACATGTGCCTGTTATCAGACTCAGAGTCACATGACTTGCCTCAGCCCGCACACAGTATGGACATGTTTAGCTCAGATAAACATTTTGCCGTTGCATTCAAGTACATCTTCCACTTTTCATCACTTCGCCACTGACAAGGGTCATAAAGTACTGTCCTGGTTCAAGGAGGCTGTATCAAATCTATAATCTGATCACATGACCCAAGAGAATTACTCAATGACAGATAAGCAAACTGAGATGTGTGAAAACTCAGAAAGTGGACACTAAGTTACTGTAAGTTCAACAATGAACTGGACACAGAAAGTTCTTATTAGAAGATCTTTTTCTGGGTAAAACTAGAAAAAGCAACTGTAGCTCCCAAATTCATGGACTGTTCCTCTAAGTGTTGATTTTTCAAAGACATCCCCCCTCGATGATTTTGTTTTCATAGCTGATAATGATGCAAACCCATGGATAATATTTATTGCAGGGATAAGTCTTATACTATATTATGAATATTTTGTGGCCAAGCCACTGAATCCCATGTAAAGGAAACATGTTAAACACTCTGCAGCACTTACACCGTCCATTTGCCTGAATGGCGACTTTGTGACGAATGTGATCGAATCATGTGATAAGATACTGCTAAGGTCATAGATGAGTTTGTGTTTAATATGGATGCATGCACTTAACACTATTGCTCTACTTGGCTTTTAGGTTATATTTTAGTTATTTCTTGAGTTTTTATTGTTATTATTTTGCTTTTAGCATTAGTTTTAAACAGAACAGTGTGTGTAAAAATATGTACACTCGTAAAAAGGATACAAAGGATGTATAGAATGTTACAGCGTGTCATGTTTTCTCTTAAGATGGTGGCCAAGCCGCACAATGAGGGACCCATGAAATGGGAAAGGTTTAGCCCTGAGAGGGATGATGAATGATGAAGGTGAGAATTGTAGATGGAGACAGACCATTTTGTAGTCAGTCTAAGTAAAAGTTACTAGAAAGTTACTAAACTAGAATCCATAGATCCACTCAGACTGCACAATCTGCTGTCACTGTTTAGATTCAAGTACACAGTGATAGACACTGAAGTCACACTGATGGCAGCTGACAGCAACGTCCTCTCCCAGGACCAGGATCAAGTCCTAGATCAGATCCTAGGTCAGATTCTGGTTTAGGTCCTGGGTTAGATCCCCGATCAGATCCTAAGGTACACCCAATGTTAGATAGTGGATCACGTCCTGGGTCAGATACAAGGTCAGGTCCCGGATTAAATCATAGGTCAGATTCTGGGTCAGGTCCTGCGTCAGATTCTAGGTCAAATCCTTGGACAAGACCTGGGTCATGTCCTGGGTAGCATCCTAGTAACGTCCTGGGTCAGGTCCGAGATCAAATCCTAGGTCAGGTCCTGGGTCACATCCTAGGTTAGATTCTGGGTTAGATTCTAGGTTAGGCCCAATATCTAATAAATACAGACATTTCTAACATTATAAATAATATCTCGAAAAACGAAAGTGTGCTGAGTTGAGAATATTGTGCTCATCACATTGTGCTCTCCTCACTTTCTCCGCTCTATTCAAATATACCAGCATGTGAAGACATGGAAAATGAAAAAACAAAGCAAGCAGTGCCTATCATTTTACTGCAAGCTTTGAGTTATGTTGTATGCTGTGTTCAAGCACTACATGGTCATGTGACACACTCGTATGGTGCTCAGCCCTGGCCCGGGGAGGTGGGCTGTGCAGGTCCTGAGGTAACAAGCCATAAAACAACCCAAAGAGCTGAAGAAAATCTAGAGGAAACACTGACAGACTGTTCATAATGCTCGGTGGATTCACCATTCTTCATTTAGGCTGGCGTATGTTCAGGGACGGACCTGTGTCCTATTTCTGCCTCCTTTCAGGATTACACTAGAAAAAGGCTGTCCTGTTCCAAATGCAGCTAAAAGATGTGGTGGTACACTTCACACAAGGCTACCAGAGCAGAACATTATTGATTTTTGTATACATTATTGCATCATACTGAGTTGTTACTTCACTACCTTGTCATTATTGTTGCTCTATCTTCTCTAGCTGTTATGGTTTGAGGTTCTGGATACGAATTAAAAACAACGGCCGGTCTGGACACTAAGGATCTCCTTTACTACAGTATGTTTCCCCCGCACATCTTTGTACCTATACAAATCTAAAATAGATTTCTGAAATGGGATTGGGCATTCGTTGAGTGGAGAAATAGCCAGAAGCAGATATATTAAAACGTAATCCCATCTATCATAGTGAGAAAATATATGTAAATAACATCTTTAATCAACTATAAATTATGGGACACATAAATGGAGATTCATTTGTCATAAAGAAAACCGCATTGTGTTTAGTGATTATGTTCAGCATCCTTTTAGCATTCAAAGTTAATTCAATACTGATGAATTGAGATCCAGCAGATACTTTACAATCTATAATTTGTTATCTTGAATATTTAATATTGGATAAAGTCTGTTATCGGTAAGTGATGATTTTCCATCACTTTGTTAAAGAGGCGCAGCCAATGCAACAGACTTGGTCCTCAGTGGTGTGGTGGCTATCTGCTAGCACCGCTAGTTAGAGGTTAACCTTAGTAAGGCTGAACAACCTAAGGATAGATCCATGACCACAAACTATGAGACTGAAAAAGCAAGTGAGACCAAGATCGAAAGAAACGCCTCGTATTGCCACAAAAACATTATTTTGGGGTTGTAACTTCTACTATGTATTTGTAAGCAGTTCATAATTTCATCCATCATTTTTTGGACTGACTTTGGTTTGTGAACCTTTGTTGAGTGTTACTACCACACCTTTATGTTGCTTCAATTTGAAACCAGTGTATCCCATGCAGTGGTGTTAACAAATCAGTAGAACTGCTTGTAGTTTTTCTCTGGGCAGGTTCATGAAAATATGCACCGTAGGAATGGTTTCTATGAAAACACCTCATCCAATATCTGTCAAATGTTCTAATTTGTGTTATCCATTGGGATAGAGTTTGGTGTAAAGTTCCCTCTAGATTTGCCTTTACTCTGTGGTACTAACTAAGTGCTGTTCTGACCACTGTTAGCTCTGTTAGCAGAGAATTACCAAAAATGTTGTATCAAAATCATGCTTTACTTTGGGTATTGTAAGTGAACGGTAGTGTTGCTGTTTGTTAGCAGCTGATCATCTCTGGCTGCGTGAGAAAGAAAGGATATCTATAAAGTTTTTGAGGGCTCTTTTCTATAAATTATTATTCATATTCAACCTGAAAACCTCCTATATGTTTCTTTTTTCTTTTTCTAAGTTGAATGTCTTTTTCTGTAATCAGACTCACAGCAGTTTGAAAACCTCTCTTTATTACCTAAAATCTGTTTTTTGATATTGTTTTCCTGACAGCGACGCCATATTGATTCCTTTGTTACCTATACACCTGTTTACTCCATGTGCTGAAGACGGTTTATAATGAACAAAAACTTTACATTAGAATGCAGTTGCAATTTTTTAAGCATTTATTTCTCTAACTTTTCAGATACTATAATGGACTGCTTTGCTTGCTTTCAGAAATATATATATCCCTTCCATCAGAGAGAGCATAACGCTTTCATCAGTTATTGCATGACTACAGTCCCCAAAGACCACAGCCCTTTTACATGAACTGTACATCAGGACATTATATATGGGAGTCTTTGGCAATCAAGAAAATCAGTTCTTCCAATACCTCCAAACAATATAAAAGACTGAGAGCAAGTCTATTATTTTCCATATTGGAATAGTGTGAATTATCATACCACTAATACCACATCCTATAGTACCGTTTAAAGATATGAAAGTTCTTTACCATAACTTTCTTGTCCAATTAAGTTGATATGCAATTACAATTCCCACCTGACAGCCAATCTGAAACACACAATAATGCATGACTTGCCATCCCAATATAAGAAAATGATAGCATAGGTAGAGGCCAGTAGTGTTTCTTTTGTTCCAGATTGATGTTCACTGTGGAGAGGGCTGCAGCTCTGGACTGGATGTAGTTTGTAGCAGCTTGAACCTTTTCCTTTGGAAGATAATGTCAATAATCAACCTTAATTTGCATGACGTAAACTTTTCCTCTAAGGCTGCATTAAGACAGGGACT
The DNA here is from genome assembly GCA_031216635.1 of Dissostichus eleginoides. NCBI lineage: Eukaryota > Metazoa > Chordata > Actinopteri > Perciformes > Nototheniidae > Dissostichus > Dissostichus eleginoides. Next base: position 7,335,893 of record CM062270.1, on the reverse strand, counting down.
TCTGACAACTTTCTGTTCCTGTTTGACTAACAGCTGTCTGAACCAGTGTTTCTGCCCTAATGTTATTCTGCTGTGGGGGATACCAACATCTTTGATGATATGTCATTATAACCATACTTAGCCATTGCTATCAGCAAATGCTGATTATTCATTACTGGAAATGAGTATGTTTCCCTATGCAAAAATATACCATTAATAAACAAGCTATACCACAACTCAGCCAAATGGACCTCCTGTTTGTTCATTTGATACAGAGCGTTGGTCAAGTGTGTTCTGCACTCACACATTCATTCATATTACCTTTTTCTTTTGTAAGATGGGTCAGGGGACTTGATTCTTGGTCAAGTTTCTGATACCTAAAAGGTTGTTTATTGGCTATTTGTAACATTTGTGGGACAAGAGAAAGAGTAATGATGTCTGGATAACTAGGTTACATTTTCATTAAACTCACAATCAAGCCCAGTTTGTCCAGCCAGTAGTTTATACAGATTAGGTTTATACAGATTTTAAGTTAATATCACGCCTTGACAAACAGCAGAGCAGCTAGTTGATTGTGTGACAGACATCAGGTCAGGCTTAAAAAAAATAGCTCAATACAAACCAACTGCAGGGTATAATTAAAGGTAAACACATAATTTAACCTTTGTAATACTCCATCAAGCTATTTTATTAGTCACATGAAATCATACAAGGTACCGCTTTAGAGAAATTGAAACTTCTTAAAGCACAAACCAACCCATTCCGATATTCCTGGATCCAGCAAAGACTTGTGAAATAATGTCTCCAATGTCCATTTGGAACCCGATTTAGACACAGAGTCTGCCCAGCGCTTCATAATGGACATTGGACCATCAAGGACATTGAGATGACAGTAGTGTTTGATAATCACAACGTTGTGGAAAACCGTTGTGGAAAACCGTTGTTAGCGCTCTCAAAGTGTGATTATGAATACACTTCACACAGGTGATCGGAGGAGATGGTATGTATGCTGCTGCCTGCTGACCACACTATTTTCTGTCACCCCACCACGCCAATATATTATGCTTGGCAAAATTCCATGTCCAACATGAAATCTTCAAAACACCAGTAAACAATACAATTTGAACGGATCCATCAAATTCCATAGTCACATTATGCAGCAAAATAAATAAATGGATTCAGTGAAACAGTTGGATTTTCATGTGAAAATGGCAGCACTTTGAATCTCTAACCAGCTTAAATGCTACAAGAAGTCAGGGATATGATTTTTTGATTAAAGTTTAATCATTTTGAAAAAAAAGGTAAATCTGTCTCTCATAACCTGACCATCAGAGGTGGGAAAAGTACTCAGATCCTCAGATCTTGTACTTAAGTAAAAGTAGAAGTACTACAGTGTAGAATTACTCTGTTACATGTAAAGGTTCTGCAATCGAAATGATACTCAAGTAAAAGTAGAAAGGTATTGGCATCAAAATGTACTTAAAGTAACCAAAGTAAAATGACTCATTGTGCAGATTGGTCCATTTCAAAGTAATATGTTTGATTATAATTATTGATTTATTAAAGTGTTATCAAAGCTGGTAAAGGTGCAGCTAGTTTGAATGAGTTTTATATACTGCAGGGTAGCTTGTGAACTTACTCAAGGCTCTAAAGTCTTATTCAAGAGTTGATTATATTTCACATCATTAATCCAAATCTGGTGAGTAACTAAAAGTATTAAATACATGTAGTGGAGCTAAAGTACACGATTTACCTCGGAATTGTAGTGGAGTAGAAGTGCAAAGTAGCATAACATTGAAATACTCAAGTAAAGTACAAGTACCTCAACATTTTACCTAAGTACAGTACTTGAGTAAATCTACTTAGTCATTTATACCACTGTTGACCATGGTGAAAATATGGAGTAGAGTCAAAAATGTGAAATTCTTGAATAATCAAGAAACATTCAAACAAGCACCAGCAACTAAGCTAAAAATCCTTTTGCTGTTTCCTTTATGTGAAAGGATGGAGGCTCCACTCCAGCCGGTAGGCGGCGGTGAAGGCTTTATGTTTGCCTTTAAACAGCCGTTAAACATGAAGAAGGAGGACCGTTCAGGTTCCGTTTCCAGGGTCGTACAGTTGGCGGCTGAAAAGCGCCAAATCCAAAATATACTTCAGTAATAACAACAACAATGTGCCTGGTCCTTGTGAAGGAAATGATAGCCTCCCAGTAAGAATAGTTAACCGCTTTATTAACGTTAACGTGTCAGTTTGTTCCCCGATAAAAGACTCGTTTATTAACAACATGGAGGAGCTGTTTTGCAAAGAGCTGCAGGTGAACGTGAGGTGCAGAGACTGCGAGGACAGGTGAGACGTTTTAACACACACCTGTCGATATAGCTACAGACGTTTTAACCTAACTCTTACAAAGATAAAGACGTTTAAACTTCTGTATCCTAACCTAGACGATGTAACATTACTCTAAGCTTAGCTAGCTACAGGTGTTTTAACATAACAAACTTAAACCTATATTTCAGACGTTTATTGATATGACTCTGGCTTAGCTTCAGCTGTTTTAACATAACTCAAACCTAGCTAACGCTAGCTTCATATCTCAATGACTAAAAAGTGTATTCATGTTGCAATACAAACAGAATAACGACTGTTAGTGTTACTACCAACAATATTAACAGACACATTCATTCAGCCTACAGACGACTAGTCCTCCAGAACATTCTGGAAATAATGAATTTAATGGGTTCATTTAAATTATCTTCAAATGAACAACCAAAACAACTGCATGATATTGACTTATTGAAAATACAATCTAATGGACAGACAAAACTATATTTAACATCTAAGTTTGATAATTGTTTAGCTATAATCTATTGTTCCACAAAGCTAAATCCTATTTCAATACAACAATAGAAAACGTTTACTTAATATTGTCAAACATTTTTAAACTATAAACTATTGCATTTATATAATATTCCTTAAACCATTTTAGCTATATTATGCCATTCATAATAGCTAAATCTATTATTCTTAGACCAACCAGAAGCTTCTGAAATAAAAAGTAAAATAGAACATTACACTTTTGACATTTGATCAGCATTTTTATGTATGAATACATTTTAAATCCTCTACTAAATATTTAAGATTACCATGAACACTATGAAGTGAAAGTGTCAATAATATATATGTTTTGGCTTGTAGTACATGTCGCAGCATAAGAAATCAGATTGTTTAATAGATTCTTTTTACCAGTTTGCTGCTTAATTTTACAGGAAAGCAAATATCCGAGTCACCATTGAGCTTCAGTTGACAAACAGTCCTGTGCACAAAAGGGTGAGTAAGAGTTTTTGCAGTTTTAATTGCATATTTTAGGACCTATGGTCTCATATATAACTTTTTGCTCATTTATAACTTATAAATCAAGTTAAAAATAAAGGCACAGATTGCATCAAGGGGGAAATGAAATAGATTACTACTTATTAATTAACATGATTAGTACATTTTTGCCAGCTTTCCTCTTATTTAATACAACAAGTTGCCTTATGCTGTAATAGTTGAACGCTGGTTCTGGTGATCTTACTTTATTCATGGGTACCACGTGACGTCACTGTATTCTAGCGCCGCCATTTTGGTGTCCGGTCACAGCAAGTCATTACAACAACAGAGAACACGGAGGAAGCAACAGAGAAAGACACATCGTGAATAATAAAGTTTGTGGATATGCCTGGGATTTGTTGTGCTGTGGGCTGTGACAATAGTCGCCAGAGGAACCCCGGACTACAGTTTGTATCGATCCCCAAAGTTTACACCCCAGAACTCTGTTGACCTAACTTCCTGTTTTCGTTTCGTATTAGGATCTTCTAGTGCAACTAACAGATGATTTGGATCCATATTTTCTTTTTAACCTCTCCATATCAGAAGAAGATTTCCAAAGGTAAGTAATGATCCAATTCTAAACATACAAAGCTCAGTGTTTGAATGTGTTGATCCTACTCTCACTGCTGTTTTCTTTATTTCTTATTGTTTGTGTAGTTTGAAAGTCCAGCAGGGTCTACTGATAGACTTTACGTCATTTCCTCAGAAGTTTATTGACCTGCTTAATCTTTGCTATTCTGAGCAAGTGTCCGAAAATCCAAGGTAACATCACACTGTTCAACTTAAGCTTCACATCATATATTGATTTGTCCTATTCATTCCATTCCAATATAAAACATAAACATTGAGATATAGACAAAAATGCTGAGATTTTTTTATTACACTTTAAAGCTTGGTTTCAAATGCAGGTTTAATCTGTTGTTTGGCCAACATATTAATGATGTATATAATGAAGGTTTCAGTAAAACAACAGCACATCCCCCCCCCAGGTTTCTTCTTCACTTGTCCACTCAGTCCCCAGTGCTTGAAGGCCCTGCCACCTTCAGTGTTGTGGAGACGAATGCCTTCAAACACCTGAACCACCTGTCCCTGCGTCTCGTTCAAGGCTCCGACAAAGAGATCAAAGACTACCTGGCAGTGTGCCTCTCCTCTCTCAAGGTGGGCTCATTCAGCATTGTTCATCATCAATTAAATTAGGGCTGCACTATTTGGACCTGTTATTTTACTTTGGGTCTGTACCAAAAAAAGATTTTTATTTGGTTTGTAATAAACGGATTGTAGGTCAGAACTTCGCGGCAGCATCACAAAACGTACACATATGGTGCTTTACAAAATATTGCGCTTACTGCGATTTGGATATTACACTAGTTCCTATTGTTATTATAATAACATTCCGATTAATTGTGCAGCCCTAAACGTAACTATAAGAGCCACATTTCATATTTATATCTGATCTAAAACTGTTGTTGGCATGAAAAAGTGTTGAATATTATATAATTTAATTACACTGTTTTTGTGTATTTTTTTTATATTCAAATGTAGTTGGTTTGTCTCTTTTTGCTATCTATCTGTTAGCTTTAAGTCTGCAGCTTTGGATCGTATCAAGTTTGAGTGAATTAAAGGGGCCCTATCATGCTAATTTTCAGGTTTATATTTGTATTTTGTCCCTCTACTGTGACAAGTTTACATGTTTTAATGTTCAAAAGGCTCTGTTGTGATTGGTCAACCGCTTAGAGATGTCCCGCCCCTTAGCCTATGACGAACAATTTGTTGGAGCGCTAGCCAATAGAAGCGCGTGTGTTACATAGTCATTTTTCTATGTAACGCAAGTAAACAAAAGGAGTCCAATGGAGGCATTTCAGAGTGTGTGGAAGAGAAACTCCCTTGGGAATGTGAAACGGGAGATTTACAGCAGTTCAAGTAACCAAACGCACCACATATCCACCTGCCTGGAGCACTTTGAACAGCGCCTAGGGGCTAACTGTTAAACTAAACTGCAATCACAAATGTTATCTGTGTGTATCAGGCAGAGAAGCAGGCTGTGGAGATGAAGCTGAAGAAGACTGAAGATGATCTGACCAGGCAGCTGAACTATGCTCAACAGGTGAGCCTTTTCTCATTCATACGATCATGTTGAAACTTCATTTAAATGTTAAAATGTTCCACATATTTCACAAACTGGATATCACAAATTCCTTTAAAAATTCTGGACATTAAACTTTTTAAAATGTCAATTGTTTTAGGTTAATGTTAGTGGGAATCATTGAGCAGGGTGCAGCTGTGGCTTAGGAGGCAACATGTCAAAATGTCTTTGGTCAAGTCACTTAATCCTAAATTAGCCACGATGAGCAACGGTGTGTGAATGCTTGTCTCTCCTGAGCAGGTAGCACTGTGTATGGCAGTCTCTGTCTCTGTATGAATGGGTGAATGCTGACTTGTATACATCAAAATGCTCTGAGGGTTCACAAGGACTGGAAAAGCACTGAATAAAAACTTTATTTTCACCACTTTTTGGAGTCATGTATGGCTCTAGCTCCTGGCACAGTGTAGGAGATGTCACTTGTATCTTGTGGCTAAATGAGGCTGCTGTTATTTTCAACAAGGTCTAATTTCTAATTGCTCTTGTTATCAAGAACTATACAAACCAGGTTCAATTAATAGTATAATTGAAAATATATTTAAAGTTTGATGTAAAATAAACATGGCTATTCCTCAGGAGGAACAGCGGGTTGCTTCCTGTTCGCATGTTGAGGGGTCTTTGAGTAGAAACTGAAATCAAAGCTTCTCCTGATGGGCACGCCCCGCCCCTCATGACAGCCGGATGGCACAACAACAGGCTCATTGTCTTGAGGAAGAAGAGTACTATGTTTAATACCTGAATTTGTCTCACAGACTCTGTCAGAGAAAACAAAAGAGTTGGACAAAATGCGCTCAGAGTGGACGAGTCAGAGCAGCGGTCTGTCCAGCCGTCATTCTCTGGAGTTACAGTCGGAGAGAGAGAAGGCTGCAGAGGTAAGGCTCCTTAGCTATGTTTCTAATGCTTTAAAGGACTCTTAATTTAAAAAAGAAATGTTGTTCCTCTACATCAGATATCTTGTTAATCTAAATCTGAAAGGAAGTATGTTGATTTATTAGGGGAGCATTCATTTATTTGGAATTGAACATGTTGATTAATGTTTCAGTTGCAGAGCCGGCTCCAGCAGCAGACGGAGCAGATCCGCCAGGAGCTGGAGAGCTCTCATAAGACAAGCAGCCAGCAGCTCCACAGCAAACTCACAGAGCTGGAGGCCTCCTGCAGAGAGCTCACAGAGAGGAAGTACAAGAACGAGTCTGTCATCAGAGACCTGAAGGTTAAACTAGTGGGTGCAGAAGAGGTAAAATAATGACCGGGCCCAGATTACAGAGCTTTATATCAGCAGTAACTGATGTTTTAAGGAACCCCAGGAATCAAGTTGTGAACATGACATTGACTTACCCCCACCTTTTAAAGTTCATATGGTGAAACTGTTTTGAAATGGCCTCATTTGCCACATTTATCAAGTGTTTGGGTCCATCTGATGAATGAATCCAATTTTCTCTCTGTTAGCTCTGTTTTCAGACTCCACCAATGTGTCTTAAGCTGCTTAATAAAAAAGAGCAACAGAATGAAAGTGCAGGTGCTGTTAAATAAGGAAGTCAGTTCTTCAGTGCAGAAATGGGGGGGAGATTCCTTAATAGAGCAGGCATTTTGGGCAGCGATATGAGAGCCAGTCAAAAAAGTAAATGCAGCCAATGCAACTTACAGAAAGATTAGGTTTAGTTAGAGATAAAAGCACTATGCAAAAAAGAAAGTAATGGCAATGGTGGCCCGATCGCGACTTGGGAAGAAAATAAAGGCTGAGTTGAAAGATGTTCTTGGTCTGAGCAAGAGAGGCGAAAGGACCATCCATACTTCCAAGTTTTGGCATTGCGTCTGGTGTGATTCCCCTGCAGATGGTGTCTAGTCAAAGGAATAGTGATTGTCATTGATAATGATGCTGTCTGTGTGCAGGAGTGCCAGCGGTCCAAGCAGCAGGTCCTGTCTCTCAGGAGGGAGAACGGCACCCTGGACACAGAGGTCCACGACAAGGAGCGTGTGGTGAGCCAGCTGCAGATGAGGGTGGCCGTTCTGGAGCAGGAGATTAATGATAAGGAGCAGCTCATGCGGCGCACTAAAGAGGTGCTGGAAGCCACGCAGCAGCAGAAGGTAAGAGCTTCTTCAAATGTGTCCTTTTACAATCTCTGTTAAAGACTAGACAACACTAACTTAGCGCTCCTCCTGGGTTATGATTGTCTCAAGGTTCGGTGCACTTTATCATTTTAATTCATTTCTTATTTCATAGTTTTTCATCATTTTTATTTTTATCTTTGATTTGATTTTTGATTTGATTAATCTGTGTGAATCTGTGCTGTCCTGTTTTTCATCCTTACCCTGTTGCTGTTTGAACTACTGAATTTCCCCACGGGGATTAATAAAGGTCCATCTTATCTTATCTTATCCAATACCCATGCTCTTTATCCCATGCCAGACAACAATTAATGCTAAATATTAAAGGTCCCATGTCATGCTTTTCCGGTTATTACCCGTCCCCTTGTGTGTTATGTAGCTTTTTATGCATGTAAACGGTCTGCAAAGTCACAAACCCTCAAAGTACACCCTGTAGCGAGTACAACTCTAACACAGAAAATACCTGTCTGTGCTGCCCCAGAACGCCTCGTTGGAGATTTCTCTTTTTCCATTGTTTTCTTCCGGGAACCAAGTGACGTAACGACGACCCAATGGACCAATTCGTGGAGCTCCTCTCACACACACACTCTCTCAGCGGCGAAACTGTGACGCGCTGGGGGGGTGCTAGTGGAGCCTCGCAGCGGCAAAACTGTGGCACGCTTACACTTTAGGTGGGGTGCGGGGGGGGTGCGGGTGCTAGTGGAGCCTCGCAGATGGGGGCTGCAGCACCCCCCCTTCCCGCGTCCATGGTGCTCAGGCTGAGTTTCTCGCTGTCTCGCAGACCCCACGCAGCAACCAGGAAACGACACCAGTAATAGAGCTCACACTGTCCGCTCCAGCAGCGAGCCGCGCAACGTCCCGCCAACACGGCACCCAGAGCCCACGCAGCATTCTCATCTGTTTGTCATTACTGGTGTCATTTTCTGGTTGCTAACAAACGCCATCGTAACACATAATCACTGATGTTCCGTTGTAAAGGTGGTGGACTCATCCGAACAGAGTGGGCGAGCTGACCAATCAGAGCACAGTGGGCTCATAGGGAGGGGGGGGCAGGAGCTCCAACAAGCCGTTTAGGACAGAGAGTGAATACACATACTATACAGAGATGCTGTATGAGAGACCAATGTGAGTTTGGAACATTGAACAATGTAGATCTATTCTAGTAGACCTCAACAATGGAATTATGATCAGTAGAAATGGCCATGACATGGACCTTTAAGCGAAGTACATGGGAGATACAAACCGCTACATCTACATGGGCCTCCGTCACCAACATGATTATGGTCTTTCAGAATAATTGAACATTAAACCAAACAACAAAACAAAAAAATGGCAAAACATTATTTCCCCTTATATTCTACTTTTTACAGCACTGCACTTTTTTTGACATCTTGAGTTACTCTGCCTGTTTAAATAAATCAAACAGAAATAAATATCATTATTTATTTCTAAGAAACTATTAATTGCATCAATAGTTCTAAATAAACATGCATATGTAAACAAAACAGATGTGTTTAATACTTTTACTTTCTTTTCTTGTAGTATTTTAATCTCAAAAGGCTATATTTGAAAAAAATCACTGAAATTCCCATATAACTGTCTATTATTGAGTAACACCTAATACTAAACACATAATTGCTTGAAAAGGATTTACTGACAGTAAGAGGAGTATAGAATAATACTATATTGATTTTTTGCACATATAATGTATCTTTTTTGTTATTTTCCAGGAATCAATGGAAGAAAATGCTGAAAGTAAAGAACTTCACAATAGGAAACTCGAGGCCACAGTGAAATCTCTTTCTGAGGAGCTGATAAAAGTGAGTGAGGCTGCAGGCTGAACACATGAAGGAAACACTGTTACCCCACCATCAGCATCCATATCCTTGTTTCCACACCAACACGCTCCTACTCTCAACACTGAGCCTAACCTCATTGATTTCAATGGGCTGCACAGAGTAACAGAATCACTTGTCGCTGTACCTTATAAACTGAGTGTATAACTGCACCTTGTTCTGTCCACTTTCTTCCTATTTCTTTGAACCCAGGCTAATGGCATCATTAAGAAGCTGCAGGGCGAGGTTCGAGGCCTGGTTGGAAAAATTAAAGTCAAAAACACTGTGACCGTGTCACAGGAGAAGGTCCTCCAGGACACATCAGAAAAACTCCAGAGTGTTGAAAAGGGTCTGCAGAGCACTCAGCAGCAGCTCAGCAGCAAGGAGGAGCAGGTCTGTCTTTGAGAAGTCTTTCAGAACGCTGTAAACTGCCTCATATATTATATACACATGTACATGCTTGGCTATAAGGAATTATGTCAACCGAAGAATGAACAAAGATTAAAAAAACTAAAATATTCTTGATGAATGAAAGAAAAAGGGGTCGCGTTTCACAACAGTAGAGCTATATGAAAAATAGATTGATTTAGTGACGTGTAATAAAATAGTCCAATACCACTTTAGTTTCTTTTTGTTAGCTGGTATCAGAATGAATTATCCAAATGGGGTTTTGCGACAGTTGCTCTATTTTAGGATTACAAAAATAAAAGATTAAAAAAACAGTATTAATATAACATAAGAGGTTAATGTAAGAAGATTAAATACAATTATTTATATAAACATAACAAATACTGAAGCAAAATGTCCAATAAAAGAATCAAAAGAATTATATAAAGTAGAAATGTGCACATAATAAGTATGTACAGTGTAACAATATGTACTGTGATGTGCCAATAAGATAATAATGATGAACTGCATAATGTATTGCATTGGATCAAAATGTTATTATTTGATATCGGCAAATATCACAATGTGTTCAAAGAATGGATGTTATATTGTATTGTGATAAAATCTGCAATAAACACCCCTACAGTTTACACCAGGGGTGCCCACACTTTTTCAGCTTGGGAGCTACTTTTAAAATGACCAAGTCAAAGTGATCTACCTACAGGGCCGCCCCTGCCCAAAGTCATGTGGTGAGGCCCTGTGTGCCGCGAGCGGGGGGGGGGGTGGTGGACTGCGAGCACCGGAACCTCGAAGCGGCGGAGAAACTGTGGCGCGCTTACACTTATTGTGCTGCATTTGTGCTTCAGATGAGGAGGTGTGAAGCCCCCCTTATACCCTTTCTTTAGTAGAGTTGTATAAATTGGAAGGCTAACTAGGTAATCAGCTCGCCGGTGATTTGCAGCTGGCGCAGTTGACTGTGCATTAGGGCTGCAACAAACGACTAATTTGATAATCGATTAATCTATCGATTAATGAAACGATTAATCGACTATTCGGACTATTATGCCTTGCACAATTTCTCAAAATCAACTTTTAGATTTAGCTTGAGGTTGTTTTAGGCATGTGGAAACTCTAACAATGAAGACAATAAAGATGAATACTTGATTCAAAAATATATATATATTATTAAATTAACTGAACAAATTTTGAACAAAATTAGCATTGCTTTTTATTTAAATTAAATAAATAATATTTCACATCAAAAGAAACAACAATGTTTTAACAAATCGTATTAAATAGTGTGATAACAGAATTGTAAAGCTGAAACTTTAACAAAATAAATAACTCAGTTACCTCTAATCATTAACCCATGTTTGTATAATTTTGTTAACTCCGTGTGTTGCTGACGTGGGAAAGTTATTCGTGGATGGGGGGGCTACAGAGCTACTAGAAAGACAGTGGAACCCGGTGCATTTCTCCGTCTGGATGTGGTGCACTTTTGCTGAATGTTTAGACAAATTGCTTGTGTTACCGCCCTTACATGCTAAACTCTTATTGCACTATTGGCAACGAGCATTTTCCACCTCAAGACGGGTAACATTTAACCACACCTTGGAGCGCTTCTCTCCGCCATCCCCGCCGTGTGTTGCATGCACGTAGCAGCCGCGTGTGTGTAAACTGCCCCGCCCCCTCGCACACAGACAGGGGAGAGAGATCTCGTCTGGATTGGAAAGATCGAAAATACACCATAGACGCATTTTGTCTTTTTGCATATTAGAAACGAATTGGCGACACTAAGACTGCGATATAATGTTTATGTAGCAATAAAACATATGACATTTTTTAAATGTCTCCAGTACCGATAAAAAGACCGATAACGTTGGAGCTTAACGGCGCCTAAAACACACGTGATGACGTCACCAACGAATCGACGACTGAATTAGTTGGCAACTAATTTGGTCATCGATTTTAATCGATTAAGTCGATTAGTTGTTGCACCCCTACTGTGCATGCGTGGTGAACTACGTGTTAGAAAATATGAGATCTCAGACTGGCTTACCTGTACGTCAATCAAGTGGCACATTTTTTTTTTTTTTCCAATGACATGCGATCTACCCACACTACCTTCGACGTATTGGGCACCCCTGGTTTACACATTCTCACACCTTTTGCAGAATGAGCCAAGTCTCTTTCACTGTGAAGGCACTTGAGAAAAACACCATATTCAATATATTTTATGCTAAAGAACTTGAAGGATTTTCAAACACAAGTATTAAAAGACAAGCAGGTCACTCTAAAATGGTAGCCTTTATTTACATGTTGCTTCTATAGCACTAATGTATGAGTAATGTTATTGGCATGAGACTGAACAAACGTTCCGTGCACCTCTATCTATAAAATATCTAATAGTGATAATCACACATAAGGTGGATTTTCCTCCCCCTTTTTTATCTCTATCATTCTAAATTGTATACCTTTTTTATCTTTTGAATCATTGTTCACTTGAAAGGAAATTGCAGCTTGGTGCCTTTTTATCTTTGCATTCATTTGTTGGAATAATGTTAGTGCTGTGTCTATGTATATGAAAAGAGCCACAATAGCTCTTTAAGTGTAATTCTTGTCCAACTGAACAATATCAACTTGTTGAATGAGACAAGAGAACGTGCAAAGCAGATTTCAGTTTGCTAGGGAGATAGCTAACTTTGCAAATTCATTCAAAATAAATAATTTGATATAAACTTGATAAAAATGTTATTCATATATTTCAGGTTTCAAAACTGAAGGAGCAGCTAGAGACGACAGTACAGAAGCTCAATGAAAGCAGAGAGGTGTTGAAAACCAATGAGAATGGTGAGGAAGCTTTCCTCTCATTTCAATGATGAACAGACCCACTGCCATCCATATAATAATGTATAAACTCCTTACTGCATCAGTGTTTAGACGTGTTCATATACACATTCTGTTTGGAATTGTAATTTGCCACGTTTTTCTCATAGAAATGTCCAGTTACCTCATCAGAATCTATGTTTTTATTGATGTTAGCTGCTTTACCCATGATCTGGCCTACTTATGTTGCCAGCTCATGTGTGGATTATCAGTTTTATTGGGTTTAATTGCTGGCAGTTTAAAGATAAGTGGGTTTGTCCAAACAGCTAATCGTCTAACAGTGTGAGAATCACAACTCCTTGTCTCTGTTACCTTTTGTTCCCCTCACAGTTATAAACTGGCTCAACAAGCAGCTAAATGAAAAGCAGCTCTCCAGAAAGCCCCAGTCTCCTGAGTGTATGGACACCCCTTCACTTCTATCCACAGCACCAGCCCTGAGGGTAGGAGATGCTTGTAATTTTAAACAAAACAAATTAAACTTTACCCACAACCTTCACAATATCTATTTAAAAATGTCAGGGCCACATGCCACAGTTGAAAAAAAACGATATTTCATCTTTTTCTAATTCGACAAATTCCAAATAATATATACAGACAAGGTACAAGAAAACAAAGTTAGGTGAAGCTGGAGGGCAGAAAGCATAGCTTCTGAAAGAAATAGCCCTCCCGTGAGTTATATATATATATATATATACTTTTCATGCCTTCAGATAAGAATTCAACAAAGGCGTTCAGGGCTTGAATAATAATACAATACCATATGTAATTATTTTAAAACATTTTTGACTAAATATTAACTGAAAACCATGAACGGCTTATTTTTTTATTCTAAAAATACTTATTAATGGTTAACTGAAGCAATGCAAGTCCATTTTAGAATCTATGGTTTGTGTAATCTTATAATGAAATATCCAGAACTTTGATTTGAATTCTTGATGAGAAATAATACATAACATATCTTGTGTGATTACACTGCGTACAGCAGTTAAAAGTGTGTTGTGTGTCTTTGTGCGTGTGTGCTTACAGGCACAGTTTTACCCTCAGACTGGCAGAGCTGCTGCTGATGTCATGCCTGCTGAGCAGCGATCAGTGCAGGCAGCCATTAGACACACGTGAGTACTTCCTCTGCAAAGACTGCACAATGTATTTCGCTTAAAGAAGACCTAGCATACAGTAGTGGAGTGATGACGTAGCTTTGTATGCCGACCCGGAAGAAAGCAATACAAGGGCTCCCTCGACAAAAAGCAATAGTATTTTGGAATATTGCAGAAAATAAGATGTGGCAAACACATTTATGATACTTAGTTTTGTTCAACAGGATAATCTCCAATTACTTACACCACTCTGATTTGTGAATTCTGGGGATGGAAAGGAGACTGGCATTATGGAAGCGTGGGAGCCTGGTAGATATGCGCGGGGGAATTAATGATTTTAAAGGTTAACAGTAAAATCTTGAAGTCTGATCTTATGTGATTCGGGAGCCAATGAAATGAGAACGGGTGATCTGATCAAATGTTCTGGTTCTGGTTAATATCCTGGCAGCTGTGTTTTGAACCAGTTGTAGTTTGGCAGTTGTTGATTTGGGTAGTTCAGAGAAAAGTCAATTACAGTAATCCTACCGAGATGAAACAAAAGCATGGACTAGAGTTTCAGCATTGGCTAGGGAAAGCATGGACTAGAGTTTCAGCATTGGCTAGGGAAAGCATGGACTAGAGTTTCAGCATTGGCTAGGGAAAGCATGGGACGAATCTTGGAAATGTTCCGAAGGTGGAAAAAAGCAGTTTTGTCATGTCGTTAATGTGATTTTTAAACAACAGATCTGGATCGAATATAACTCCAAGATTTTTGGTGAATAGACTTTGGTGGATGGTTGAACCAGCTATGTTCAGGCTGAGGTCGCAGAATTTTTCCCTGATATGTTTTGGACGAAGAAGTAACATTTCAGTTTTTTCTGTGTTTAATTGGAGGAATTTGGATGACATCCATAGTTTGATTTCTTTTATGCAATTTTCGACTTGTGTCAGTTGATGAGAGTTGTCCTGCTTAAAGCCCCTGTCACACTGTCCCGAAATTGACACCAGATGGACACACGAATATGGAATTGTGAATTTCGCACGAAGATGGCCCCGAAGTTGGTCAACAGCCAAACAACAGCCGAAGCAAGTACGATGCCTACAGAAGGCCACACGATGGCACCCGAACCACACACGAAAATATGGTCGTAGATTTTACTGATGATTTAGAATGTATCCAGACTCAACGTAAGAGCTTGTGCCTCTTCGGGGGTGCTAACATTTAAACATACACTTTATTCTTTACTTTCTCCGTCTTTATATGTAGATTAGAAGATATTACTTATCTCCGTCATGTTGTTTCCATAGCAACAACAACTTCCTGTCAACAGCGTACACTCGCCTTCAAAATAAAAGCATCTAAATAAAACAGGAAGTTAACCTAAGTGACATTTAAGACATACAACTGCAACGAAAGTAACAAAAACAATGTAATATCCTTTTCAGTTTCACAGAACACAAATTGGGTTATTTACATAATATGTTTACATGATTTTGTTGAGCAATAAATGCAATCTCGATGTCATCGTACTATAATACGATGGCTACACGACGGCATTGCGAGGGCTTCACGTAGTCGTGTTGCCTTCCTAAGACAATCGGGCAGCTTCTTGTTTCCTTCGTATTGTCTTCATGAGGCGAAAAATGCCCGATGGCACCGATGATCACACGAAGTAAAGACGAAGATGACACGATTTGACAAGATGCCCTCACGAGTGCCTTACGAAGGGCAAAATGGACATACGAATTCAACACGAAAATGTTCGCAAGGTCCTTCGGCATTTTTTTGGCATGCCAAAGATGCTGCCACCGCTCACGAAGTTGCTGCCGGAGCCTGAGAAACTCCACCGGCGTCATACGATGGCTTAAGATGCCCTCACGAATGGCCCGATGTTGTTACGATCAGAGCCGAATTTGAACATTTCCTTTATCGTGTGTCCATCTGGTGTCAATTTCGGGACAGTGTGACAGGGGCTTAATGGAAATGTAGAGCTGAGTGTCATCTGCATAAAAATGGGAACCTAATTGATCATTATTAATTAGTAAACCGAGAGGAAGCATGATGATTGAAAAAAGGATGGGGCCAAGCACAGAACCTTGGGGGACACCATAGTTCACTTCAAGCTTTTCAATCTAATGAAAAGCTCACATTAGGCTATGAAGGACCTTGATCATGGTCTCATGACTTCACGTCACCAGTGCTAAGCTAAGGGTGGCTAATGTTCAGAGTGATGATGTTAAGTGGTCTCATTTAGTCACTTGTTAGCAACTGCTTTTTTTACGAAATATAAAAGCTTCATACATTAACCAATGAGGTATTTCCTGACACATTTATAGTCGTAGATCATAATGTGAAAATCTCTTTAGCTTGTGTTAACCACAGACCTTATTTCTATTTTCCACTGTGTTCTCATCCTCAGTGGAGACTCGGGCGGTCTGGACTCAAAGTACTTTGAGAAGAGAGATGATAGCATACCAATATATGGTCTGTCGTCAAATCTTCTTCACAAAGGTAAAACTTCAAAATATTCATCATAATCTGTAAAACCTGGTCGGGAAAAATTCCAAGAAAACACATCCTTGTTAAATATTTGTACTGCATTTATCAAAATAATCAAAACAATTGCATTTAAAAGGAATGGGATTGGAGATTGAGGTCCATTTTCTTTTTTTTCTTCTTTCCAGACTTCCCTCAGCGAACAAAGCCCTCCATAGCTTCTGCTTACTTCTCTGCATGAAGCATAAGCAGATAAAGTTTCTTCTCAACTGGAGGTGGACGTAAACGTAGCAAAAGCTCTCCACCCCGCTCCTGTTGGTGACCTGCTGTTGTTTTTAAGTAGCTTTTGTTGCTATTTTAATCCATCCATCATCTTCTAATAGTTAATGTTAAAACTGTCTGAATGGTGGATCCAGTGATCATGGAGAATGTATTAAAGTCGTTAAATTAAATATTACATTTTTCCTGTTAGTTTATTAGGTTTTCAAGTCTTTAAGTGTTTGTGTTGTTCTTTATTTTCTGTAATAAACAGTTTTTTCATCCTCATTGGTGTTCACAATAATTCCAGAGTGGTTATAAATCAGGAGAAAATGTATTTCATCTCACTTCAAGTTACTGTGAAATGTAAATATTGGTGGGGTTTTTTTTGTCATGCAATGCAAGCATTTAAAGTGTTTATATGGGGGCAATCTGATAAAAATCCAAACTGCTGCTCAGGCAGGTCAATTAAAGAAGAAGCTGCACCCTATGATTGAAACCATGATTGTTTATTGGATATTATTTTGTAATATGTTTAAAGACTAATTTTCCACATATTACATTACAGACTGTTGTACAAGTCTTGAAGTCAGTAACAAACACATGTTTTCCTTGTCTGTATCTCAGGCCTCTTCTCTTGGGTTTAGGCGGGGGCCGCGGGGGCCGCGGGGCTCAGGACGGGGCCAGGGGCAAATGGGGTGGATAGCTGCGTCCGATCCATGGCAGTGGAGGCGGTGGAATGGGGGCCTATGACGCTGCCTTTCTTGGTCAGGAGGGCCACCATCACCACCAGCAGGGGGAGGAGGGCCATGACCACCATGACCATCATGGTCACGACCATGATGGTCAGGAGGGCCGTGACCACCACTACCACCAGGACCATCGCGGTCAGGAGGTCCATGACCACCAGGACCATCATGGTCAGGAGGGCCACGACCACGAGGACCATCACTGTCAGGAGGGCCGCGACCACGAGGACCATCATGGTCAGGACGGCCTTGACCACGAGGACCATCATGGTCAGGAGGGCTACGACCACCATGGTGTCTACATATGGGCTCCCGCTCACCATCGCCGAGGGCAGTAGAGTTCTGTTAAGAGCAGACCCAACAGAGAGTGTAAGTGAATTTCATGACAGTAACTAAGTATACTTACTGTATGTGTGAAGTGTACTTTACTTGATTATCTTTGATTTTATTTTACCCCATAACATTTCAGAGGCAAATGTTGTATCCCCTCCATTTATTTAATTTTGTATTCTATAAGTATAATTTGCTAAAGATATTTCTGTACTTGTGATGGAGTATTTCTGGAATGTAGTATTTTCTTTTTAAGTTAAGTAAAGGATCCAAGTACTGGTCTCTGCACAGATATTATTTGGCTACACAATTGATCAATAATAGATATAGAACAAATAGATAGTAAGGTGAGTAAAATGCGGACTCACCATTGGAGGGTAGTAATCGCACTCAACAGACATGAGTCCCTTGGATTTGGAGTAAGATGAACGGCAGAGAGCATGACGCTTCAAAGAGAAAAGAGAGAGAGACAATTAGAGAAGAGGAATCTCATTGAGCAACAGTGAAGAAGCTTATACTGCCATGCCACCAGGTTGGTTAGTTTGGCTGTTTTATTTGTTTATATGTTATGTATGTTATATTGACATAACATATCACATGACAAAGCTGCAATCCATGAAAAAATGTTGTTACAATTACATAATGATTGTCACATAACATAAAGTTGATAACATGACAGTAAGTAAATCACATGAAATAAAGTCGCTAGTTAACATGACATAAAGTTGGTCACATGACATGAAGTTGATACTGTAGGTCACATGACATAAAGTCAGTAACATGACGTTAAGTCGAAAGGTAACATGAAATAGTCAATCACATGATATAAAGTTGATCACGTCAGAAAGCCGGTAACATTACAAGACATCGGTAACATGACATAATTGGTCACATGATATAATGTTGGTCAGACGACACAACTTTGGTCCAACGACATTTCTTGCAAATTCAGTGATTACTGTCAAAGTGTGTCTTCTATTCGTACGAGTTGTACTTACAGCTCGATCAGGGCAGAAGGGTTTGCATGCCTCAGGAAGGATTCTGGATCCCATTGGGCAATTGGACTCCACGAGGGCAATCTCAGCCCAGTAGTTCATCCCGGTCATCATCCACTGAGAGAGGAGGACATAGCACTGCATGAGGCTACAATAAATACTTTAAGGTAAACATACATTAATAATATAATATAATAATATAATATAATATTGGGAGGGATGAAACCCTCTTTAATGTTCACACATGCAGAGCACATAGCACACACAGTGACATTTGTTCTCTGCTTTTAACCCATCCTAGTACCAGGAGTCTAGTACTAGGAGCACCAGGCAGCTATTGTACAGCGCCCGGGGAGCAATGGGAGTGGGGGGGTGCCCACGGCAGGGCAGTGGGTGAACTGGGACCTCTCCAAGTACCAGTCCACACTCCATATTTTAGGTCTGGTCGGGGACATGAACCAGTGACCCTACGGCTCCCAGTCCAACCCCCGACTGACTGAGCCACTGCCAGACTTAGAGACATAACTTCCTTAATATGGACATGCTGAAATAGTTGACCTGTGATAATCACAAAAAAGAGGAAACTATAAGGCCTCCTGCACATTTGAGTGTGTGTATGTCTCTGTGTGTGTGTGTGTGTGTGTGTAGGTTCTTTACCCCGATTTTAATCCGTCCCACGTCCTTCAGGATGAAGTAGTTCTGGTTGGTGGTGTTCTCGTTGACTCTCTGCACAGCTTCTTTTACAGACTTCATACCATCAGGGTCATGAAGTGAGATCAGATTGGGGCAGTCAGGGCAGATGCTCACCATTTCACTGTCTGTTTTCACTACACACACACACACACGCACAAGCACACGCGCACACAAACCATTATTTATTTGTCATAACCAATAGTTTCCCCAATCTAATTATATGGTAGTAGAGAGATATATAGACATGAATAGCACCTTCTTAGCCGAGTGGTTGCAGTGGGCCTTTGGTGCATGTCATACTCTTTGCTCACCCCCGCCCAAAAATATCTAAAAGTTAAAACCCTAACCAGGGTTTTTGGCAGATTGTCCATTATCAATGTTCTGTTGTGTATCAGGCGTGTTGAATGAGACCCACCTTGTCGCGTGTCACAATGATAATTTCTGACTTTGGCGTCACCATTTGTCACATGAATCCTCACGGAGCAGTTAGCCATCACCGCCTACAGAGAAACACAGAGCTTGTTCTGTCGAGACCTCACATAACCAATAATCATACGTCATCTGGCTGTACATGAACGTGACACAATTTGGTTAAAGAGTAACTGATCCAACACTTACCCGTTGAGTCTCTCCGCGGATCATACAGTCCTCAAAGTGCTTCGGGTTGATGTTGTGGCACGTTGTCTCCATAAGGTCCAACTGCAGCTCGATTTCACAGCCGTCATCGACCTGCAAACACCAGAGAGTGTAAGTCACATTTCATTTTCATTTAGATGATACTTTTATCCAAAGAGACCTACAATAAGAGCAAAGATAACAACTCAGAACCCCAAGAAACCTGCAAGTACATTTTCTTCAAATACATGAAGTTAATAATATATATAATATCTCACTACATTTACTCAGTCACAGTTAACTTAAAGAAATATTTTTGTTTTAGCATTTAAAACATTAATGTATAAGATTTGTGTATCTTCCATTCAATAAATTAAATTATTTGATCACAATAGAAAAGGCATTTCAGATATAGTTTCTGTGGGCATTGATTAAAGGTCCCCTATTATGCAAAATGCACCTTTTAATGTCTTAAAGGTCTCCTATTATGCTATTTATAGGCATATATTATGGTTCTCAGATATATTAAAAAACATGTCTATGATGTGTTTTGCTCAAAATACCAAACAGATCATGCATTTTAGACATCCCTCATATCCCTCTATTTAAGCCCTGTAAGAGAATGGCTGATTCTGGGTCCTTAGCTTTAAAAAAAAAAAGAAGAAAAAAAAAAGGGGGAGCTTGTGCCTGCTCAGAATTCTACGAGACACTCAGCGAAATACTGCCGTGATTAAATGCCATATAATGTTCCAAACCACATCAAGGATTATTTCTGAAACATTATGGAGCTCAAATGCTTTTTCTCTTCTGGTTTTACCACAAGGTGAGTTCCTTTTTTTTATTTCCTGCTTTTTTACTCATGCTCTCTCCAGTACAGGTTAGCTCTGAGTGTTAGCGATGCTTGCTAATGTAAACAAAGACCATATTACGTCCAAAACAGTCAGGCATTGTTTCTGATACAGCAACGTTTCTGATAGGGCCGGGGGTCTGCGTTTCCGATATTACGTCATATCGGACGCAAATCTGGATCAGCTCCGTTGTTCCCCCATTTTTAGAGATACGGAGGAAAAGAGAGCGGGTTTTATTTTCTGACACTTTGTGAGTTCCCTGACACACCGGGGACACATGTGTATGTATAAAAGACGTCAACAAGTGCATTTTGCATGATTGCTCCCCTTTAATACATATATATGTCTCCCCTGTGTGTTAAGAGACTCAGAAACTTTCAGCAGAAAAGGTTGTCTCTTTCCCTCCTGATCCAAGTGTGTGAAATCCGCAAAAAAACGGGCGAGTTTTCAGTTAATACGTGACGTAAAAGTTCATATTTGATGTAATTTAGCAACAAACCAACCACGGTAAGACCCCGCCCACCCGTTTACCTGAATCCCCTCCCGCAGCACCTTTGTGTGTCTGTGTATTTTGGCAACCGGTTTCAGCAGGATGTCTAAGAAGACGAAACGCTGTGCTGTTTTAGGCTGCAAAAATCCAGCACCGCAGAGTTTCTGCCGGTGGATATTTTGAAACACTTCTCTTCAGCAGTGTTCCCTATTACCATGGAGCTGCTCGGGTAGGTGCTGAGAACCAGAAACACGTCCGCAAAGGGGCGTGGCCAGCAGCAGCTCATTAGCAAAGGTCACCTATTATGCAAAATTCACTTTTTGATGCCTTTTTATACTTAAATATGTGTCCCCGGTGTGTCCGGAAACTCACAAAGTGTCAGAAAATACAACCCTCTCTCTTTTCCTCCTTACCCACATCTCTAAAAATGGGGGTACAACGGAGCTGATTCAGATTTGCCGCGGTCATGACGACGTTACTAAAATGTGGGCTGGTTTTGTGCCCACGGCCCTATCAGAAACGTTGCTGTATCAGAAACAATGCGCGACGTGTTTTGGAAGTAATATGGTCTTTGTTTACATTAGCAAGCATCGCTAACACTCAGAGCTAACCTCTACTGGAGAGAGTATGTGTAAAAAAACCCGGATATAAAAAGGAACTCACCTTGTGGTAAACCTGCAAGAGAAAAAGCATTTGGGCTACTGTTTCAGAAATAATCCTTGATGTGCTTTGGAACCTAATATGGCGTTTAATCACGGCAGCATTTAGCTGAGAATCTGGGACGAAACCTCTCTCTTCACAGAGGAGAGCCCATGCATGCTCCAAAGGGGCGTGGCCAGCAGCAGCTCTGCAACATTTAAAGCTACAGACCCAGAATCAGTATTTTAATAACAGGGCTGAAATAGAGGGGTATGAAGCATGGCTAGAATGGGTGATCTGTTTGGTATTTTGAGCAAAACACTTCATTGACATGTTTTTTTATATATCTGAGACCTATTGCATACAAGCAATTTTTTTGTATTGCTTGTATGCCTAAAAATAGTATAATAGGAGACCTTTAAAGCTACAGACACAGAATCAGCACTTTTGGAAAAGGGCTGAAACAGAAGGGTATATGGCATGCTATAATTCATGATCTGTTTGGTATTTTGAGCAAAATCTTCAGAGACATGTTCTATATATATCTGAGAACTATAATATATTGTTGAAATAAGTATAATACATGACCTTTAAGTCATAAAGTCCACCCTGGGAAGATTACAGAGTTTTTAGTTTTTTTTTGTACGTATTAACTGGCTAAAATGTCTCCATTATGTAATAACAATGACATTTTCCAGTCACTACAAGTGACAATTTTGAAATATTGAAATGTAATAAAATATTAATTGTAATACAACTATCTGTACACGTTTTTTGTCGTTATATGACAATGCACAGGAAAATACTTGTCATTCTAGAGGTGTAACATGACGCAAAAAAGGTGCCAACACTGTGACATCTACTCCGGTTTGCTATGAAGGCTGTGCAGCTGCTAGAGTTCTTTCCAGGACCAAGAGGTTAGTCCTCATCACCCTGATTCCTAAGTCACTACACTCTCAGTCACAGCCGAACTGAATCTGTACATGGATCGGGACCAAAACACATCACAGACATGTTTACAGAGTTCTGTGTGCTGAAGCAACCTTTACTACTTCACTATGTTGTCCATCTTAAACATGGTCTTATCTTCAAAACAGAAAAAACACAGTTAAAATATGCTAATGTTGAGTTATGTGTGTAATTCAAAAAAATGTACACTTAAAGAAAGTTGGTGTAATGAGTAATGCAAATTATTTGTACCTTTTCCACTTTGTTGCCTTTGATCTCACTCAGCTTGAACTTGTAGCCATGGTCGTGGTTCTCGTCGATGTGATGTGCAGCCATCCGTGCCGCCGCAGCACCTCCATCCTCGCTGCAGGTCACCGGCTCCACAGCTGGAGCAGCGCTGCAGAGCAGAGCCGTCGAGCACAGCAGCAGCAGGGTGGATAATCCCTTCATGATGCTGAGATACATGAAGCAGACGGCTGCAGCGAGGGCCCTTTATAGACCTCAGAGGGAGGGACAGATAACGGAGGTTAGTGATGGAGACTGAAGAGGGGTAGCATGAGGACAGGGCCACACAAAGTCATGGACAAACAGGGACTTTAACCATGGCACTGCATGTTCACTCAAACAGTTTGTATATTGCCAAACTTTTCCTGGTACTGTAACATTTCTACTGAAGCAAGTCAAATAAAGAAACTGTCAGTTGCATCGCAGCTTTACAAGATTGTAAAATCTTATATCTCATATATGCCAATTTTTCATGCTGGAAGGAGATTGTGGCCAACATTCAACCTACGATCGATCAGGAGAGGAGGGCAGATTCCTGCTGATTGAGGAGCAGTGGAGCAGCACTTTCCTCTTATAGATGTTGGTGCATTCCTCACACAAAAGACAAGTCTATGATATTCACTGAAAGGCCATAAAAATGGATGCATAAGACCTTCATATTGCTGACTTTACTGTCAATGTTTAAAACTAATAACCAGAGAAAACATAAACTTTTCAAAATAAGAGCCAGACTAAAAGCAGGTGAGATAAATACTGTGCAAACTGTGACCTTTGTAGTTTGTTGTACTGTTTTTTTGTATTGTTGTGTTTTAAATGTAAAATAAACAACATTTAAAAAATGTACATTATGCTTTTACATTTGCAGATCCCTCTTTTTTGTTTAAAGTCAATACATACAAATAATAAACACAAGCAATCAAAACCAATTAATCAACCGTATTCATGCCATCACATAAATATAGACAAATACTATAATATTCTGTCATGTCTACAGCATATTCCCAGTTAACTGTACCTTAGATTTCTAGCATCTTCAGATCGAATTCCTTGTCTGCCTCACCTTTGACCCGTGTCTGTCTTTTTGGACGTTTGCCTACCAGCCTCTGCGTTTTCTCTGTTTAACTTTTCTCACTGCTTTTCTGCGTTCAAACCACCGGTCATTGACCCATGAACCTTTGCTCTTACACAACCTGTTCTACCATAAAAAAGAGCCATTAGAGGCTCAATCTGTTGGGACAAGCCCAGCTGGGAAAACAGTACATGAAAGTCAGAAAGAAACACACAAAGTGGATCACTAAGCCAAATGCCTGCAGCCTGGAGAAGCATGTTGCAGCCTTTACAATGACCAATACAGTAATGTTGAGAATAATAACCCAAACTAAAATGACAATAGTAATATTGAGTTGAATGCAATGACATGGCCATTGTACAGTTGCCAACCAAGAAACATCTTCATGAACCTGACAACACATGCGGAGCAATAAAAAAACGCTCCATAAATGAAACTGCAAGTACAAAAACGGTGCAAGAATCTAAAAACATAACGGATACAGGGACACTAAAACGTGATGCACACAGCTGGGACCGGAGCGCAGTAAAAGCCAACTGTCAGTCTTACAGTCAGTCTGTTTCATAATTGTTAGTGTTTTGTCAGTTTTTTTTAAATAACTAGGTTAGCTACGTTAGCTAGCTAGCTTACAGCAGAACTGCAATAATAACAGAAGAAATCATACACATCACATTGTAAAAATAAGCCGATAAAACTTACATTTTTATTTAAAGTGCCAGTGAAGTGCATTTTTTTGCGCCAAAATGAAATGGCAGTTTCATTTCTTACATATCATTGTACCTGTTCATGGCTAAAATAATTTTTTAGGAAGTGCGAGGGACGAGATAAACATCGCAAATTTTTCATCCCGTGAACGGCCGTCTGAGCCTACCGCTGCTGCAGACGATAGCGGCTGTGACGTCACAAGATGGGCCCAGTTGTGATTGTAAACATGGTGGAGACTTCGGAAAGTGATACTGGTGCGAGAGAAATGAGTGATTTTGACAGCTTTTCGGACAGGATAGATGAGGAAAGTGGCCATGGAAGTCAATTTAGTTGAGGACAATATTTTGTCATAGATCTAGAGTAGATCTACACACAGGATTGGCCATCACCTGATCATACATTCATCTGTTCATAGCATGATGCAACATTCATGTTCACATGCAGTGTTGTGCTAGTTACTGAAAACCAGTAACTAGTTACAATTACTAGTTACTTCACTACTTACACCAAAAAGTAATGCGTTACTGTGAAAAGTAACTTTTTAGTTACTTAAAAAAGGGCACCCATTAATGCCCTTATACTGTAGCCTTCATTTCAGTACTGTTATTGCATCGGAGAATAATACAACCTGTTGATCAACTTGACATGCATTTGCATCACTGAACTCTGCTAAGCAATGTGGTCTATACAAACACAAACACAAAGATATGTTTCAAAGTGCCAATCCAGCCGCTGTTGCTTAGGTGGAGGTGGAGTGGCGTCGGATGAGTCTGGGTCTGTGGTCTTAGCTACTAGCTTCGTCCCAGCATGTTGTTTCTGCAGATGTTTCAACAGATTTTAATTGCTGTTTTGGGCAGTCGATAGGATCTTTGACCCGCCAAGACACAACTTACATTTAACTAAAACGTTCTTTTCTTTGTGCTCGACAAAAGTGAAATAGTGAGAATATCTCCAGGCGGAGAAACTCGACTTGAGCTCTGCCGCCGCCATGATAGTCTTGTTAGTAAACACAAACACAGTGGCCTTTATTTTTCATAAACAATCTACGAATCTACGAAACAATGACACCAGCCACTCACCTTCATCTTTTGGGAACAGAAACATCGCCACTTCGGCAGAATTGACATTACCACAGCCAGCGGCAATGCATCGCTTCCCGTGTGTTTTTCCTCCCTTTTTCTTCACTGTCGCCTCCATTCTCAGGTTTCCTCGATTGGCAATCACTTCCAGTCGACTGCGAAACACTTTCCAATAAAATACTCGCTCAAAAACGTTGGTAAATTCCACTTTGAAACAGAGACAAAATGAACGGTGGTGAATGTAAACACTTCGGCTGAGCCCATCTTCTGACGTCACGCAGTAGATCGCTAGCCACGCCCACGAAGGCGGAGGTCGACTGCGGATTTCCCAGCGGAAAATTCCAACTCGTCAAATTCGTTGCTACTCCAACATCTTTGATATGGGTTCCAATGGACAATTTTGGTCATTACTATACGTATTAGCATAACAGATCATGCACCGGCGCACACTTCACTGGGTCTTTAAGTTTCCAGTGACGGATGCCCAGTTTTTGGCAATAAGCGCTCCGGTTCCAGCATCCCTTTTTTGTGTCCCTGATTCGGTTGTGTTGTGAGCTTTTGCAGCGTTCTTTTATTGGCAGCGTTTCGTTAATGAATTACATTTTAAGGTGTTTTTTTTTTAATTTTAAATTTTTTTATTTGCAATGTTTTTGAAACTGCAGCACGTTTCGACGAAATTGAAACTTTTTGGGCCGTTGTAACGCGTTTGCACCTGTCGGCCACCATACCATGGAAGTGATTATGAACCATTTAGCTATAAACTGGAATGACTTGCAAATTGACTTCCATTTAGTGACTTGCATTAGTGCCACACTACACAATCCCACTCAAACCCACACAATTGGAACACGGATGCATAAACACTTTAGTAACATGATCTCTGTCCGTGTTGGCCAGAAATCCTGTATATATATATTTTTCTTTGTTAGGGATTAAATGTTAGGCACATAATGTCCACAGAGCTGCAACACTGAGCATGAACCAACATGTCTGACATGATAAAGAGAATATGTTTATTTTAAACCTGGAAGAATACATGTCCTTAAATTGAGGAAGGACAGAACAGGCTTTCAGAAAGTTGTTTTGACAGGTGCTGGAGAGTCGGAGACGATGCGGGAGGTTCTTCTGACACGTGAAGCAATTCTTGTCAGTTTTGCCAGCTGCGTTATCAAAGTCCATTAAGTGAAACCTTTGATACCGCATGGGTTCCTTTGATCAGGAACTAATATGAACATTAAGAGCACAACACCTTACGTAAAATGACTTTAGGAAAGAAAGATCAACTTGTCAAAAAACACAAAGCAGTGTGTTTTTTTTTATATTATGTTAATGTCTTTACCTCTGCCCAACTAGGTTCAAGGTTCAAGGTTCAACTAGCCGGTTAAATCGAGCTTACAGTTAATTCTTGACCATAAAAAACTATAGGTTACTAACGTAACCCCAGTTCTCAGAGTAACATGAAGTGAGATGTCTCACTATGGGATGCGCCTCAACGCGTATGCATCAGAAGCATCAATCTCATTACGCCAATCCTGATTGGCTGGTGATCTTGACGACTACGTCAGGGAATCCACCCACCCTTTAAGTAGCTTGCGCTACGTCGCAGCGTCATTCAAAATAAGCACCTCTTCTCGCTTCGCCTCAGCAAGAAGGGCCGTCTGGTGAGACATCTCACTTCATGTTACTCTGAGAACTGGGGTTACGTTAGTAACCTATAGTTCTCATTCATAACACTCCGTTCGATGTCTCACTATGGGATATTGAGACTCCCGTATTGCTAGACATGCTTATCTCGAAAATCACCAAAACAAAACAGTACTTAACAGGTAGAACCCTGTCCCAACACGGGGCCCAGCACTGCACGGGCCACACTTGGAGTAGAGACATCTAGTCTGTAAAAGCAGACAAAAGTGAGCGGTGAGGACCAGCTCGCTGCTGCACAAATGTCCTGGATGGAAACACCCTTGAACAAAGCCCAGGATGTAGCCAGTCCACGAGTAGAATGAGCACGCAGGCCCGTTGGTGCCTGCAAACCCTGACTCGTATAAGCCAGAGCTATCGCTTCCACAATCCAGTGGGAGAGCCGTTGCCTGGTAACGGGCTTGCCCTTATGAGGGTTAGCCCAGGATACAAAGAGTTGGTCATTGCATCGAAACTCTTTTGACCTGTCCATATAGGTGCGCAAAGCACAAACTGGGCACAGCAAATTCGGCCGCTGTTCTTCAGAGGAACATAGCGGTGAAGGAAATGCCTCAAGGTCAATGGGGGTGCATGAGCCAACCACCTTGGGCACAAAGGCAGGGTTGGGCTTCAGCAACACTCTCGTTTGCCCCGGGGCAAACTGAGTGCATGAAGGATGTACAGAGAGCGCGCGAATGTCACTGACTCGCTTGGCAGATGCCAGAGCCAGTAACAACACTGTCTTTAGTGACAGGTGTTTTATGTCAGCTTCTTCCAGGGGTTCAAATGGAGGTCGAGTGAGCCCATCTAAAACCACTGCCAAGTCCCATAAGGGCACCAGTGACCTGGAAACAGGGAGGAGCCTGCGAGCCCCTTTCATTAAACGGCAGACCAAGGGATGTTGGCTAGCCGTCTTTCCCTCAAAGCCCACATGGCATGCGGCAATAGCAGCCAGGTACACTTTAATCGTAGAGAAAGCTCTGTGTTTATCAATCAGGTCCTGTAGAAATGATAGAATCACACCGACAGGGCATTGAAAAGAGATGTGTCCCTTTTGAAGGCACCACTCCTCAAACACCCTCCACTTATGGCGCGTTTCCACTACAGCGCGGAGCCCGGTTTAGGAGGGCTGTGACGCCAGCGGCCCGACTTTGGTTGCGTTTCCACTTGGCCTAGTACCGCCCGGCGGGTCCTAATTCACAGTTTTTCTGGCCTCATAAAATCGTGGTTCTAGGGCCAGGAACAACCAGGCTGAGTTGTGACGTCAACACTCTCGACCGCTGATTGGTCAGAGAGAATCGTCACAATCGGCGCGCGAGATAATCCCTGGCGTCGCATATATATATAGCGAAGCTTGCAGCATTTTTATAAACAGCATTTTTGTCAACAGAGGAGCTAAAATGGCAAAGAAAAGCACGCCGTGGTTGGTCGAGGAAGTGACGACGTTCCTACATTACATTGCAGATGATAAGATCCAGCGGGAGCTCGACGGGACAACTCGCAATATTAAAGTATTTCAGGAGGTCTCTACACAGATGTCCACAAGCGGCTACTCGAGGACTGTCGTGCAGTGTAGGGAAAAACTCAAAAAGATGAAGAGTGAATATCGCTTGGTCAAAGATAATAACAACACGAGTGGTGCCAGTAGGAAAAACTGGAAGTGGTTTGAGCTAATGGACACCATTTACGGCCATAGACCGGCTAGCGTTGGGAGGGATGGATGCCTGGACTCTGCAACGGCGTTACTGGAGTCTCTGCATGGTACGTTTTTTCTAACGCTCTGTTATTTGCTTGAAAGCGTTGTGTCCCTATCTGTTCTAAAGCTCACTTCTAACAAATAAGTCTATTTTATCCTTACATTTATGTTCGCATTGAAGATGGCGTCACGGCAGTTTTAAGCAGCGTGACTCCGCCCACCAAAAAGCCGATCGCTCCGCCTACACTGCGTTACTATAGTTACTGCCCTAGTTCCTAAACTGTAATGGAAACGCGCCATCAAGTGAGCTGGTCCTAACAAGGCCTAACGAGGCCGACGAGGCCGAGGCCGAGCGAGGCCGAGCGAGGCCGGGCTCCGCGCTGTAGTGGAAACGCGCCATTACAGTCTTAGAGAGACCTGGTGGAGGAAGCCCTTGCACTCTGAATAGTGTTTATCACCTTCTGAGGAAGCCCCACTGTACTCAAATTATACCACTCACGGGCCAGGCCCATAGTGCCAAGCGCTCTGGGTGTGGGTGAAAAATCGTCCCCCCCGCCTGAGATAGTATGTCCCTGCGTAACGGGAGCTGCCACGGCTGCCCGCACAGCAGCTGATATATCTCCGCCAGCCAGTACATTGCAGGCCAGTGCAGAGCTATAGGATCAGTGTGTGGCGATGTTTTCTCACTCTGGCCAGAGTTGGGGGTATTAGAGCCAGGGGTGGGAACGCGTACAGAAGGACCGGAGGCCAAACGTGTGCGAGCGTGTCCACGCCTAACGGTGCGTTTAGATCGCGCATTGAAAAGAACAGCTGACATTGAGCATTTTCTTTTGACGCGAACAGATCTACCGCGGCCCGGCCGTAACGCACCCACAGCTGACTCACAATTGTTGGATGTAGAGTCCAGTCTGCATATAGTGGTGCACCTCTGGACAGCAGATCTGCCCCGAGGTTCATCACTCCCGGTACGTGCGTCGCTCTCAGAGAGAGGAGACGTCCGCAGCTCCATAAAATCAGTTTGCGTGCCAGCATGTGTAACTGGAGAGAACGCAAACCCCCTTGACGGTTTATATACGATATTGTGGTCGTGTTGTCTGTCCTCACGAGGACATGATGTCCTTTGAGAAAAGGCAGAAAGCGTTTCAGGGTGAGAAACACCGCTAAAAGCTCCAGATAATTTATGTGTGACCGTTGGAGATCTCTGCTCCAGAGACCCCTCACAGGTCGACCTTCGTATATACCCCCCCAGCCCGTCAGACATGCGTCTGTGGTGACCACTTTCCGCGATAGGACAGCACCCATAGGTACGCCCCGTACTAGAAAAGTCGGGTGCAGCCAGTGGCGCAGTGCCATTACGCATTCCACAGTGACCATCACTCTCCGCGCGCCATGACGCACGGGGTCCAGTCTGAGGGCAGCTACCCAGCGCTGAAACTCCCTCATGTGTAAGCGGCCCAGTCGTACCACCAGGATGGCTGACGCCATGAGCCCCAGTAACCGCAGACATGATCTGAAGAGAACATATTTGCGTGGCTGGAAATGAGCGAGGCAAGCCCTGAAGGCTTTCACTCTCTCTGCTGACAGGCGGGCTGTAAAGGGCACCGAATTTAGACGTAAGCCCAGGAAGAGTACAGTCTGGGCTGGGGACAACATGCTCTTTTCTGTGTTTATTACGAAACCCAGGTCGAGCAGGTGTTTCACGAGGGTATTCGTCTGCGTAATAGCCTCCTGCTCCGACTGTGCAAGAAGGAGCCAGTCGTCTAAATAGGTTGCCAGGCGAATGCCCTGTTGCCTTAACGGGGCTATTGCTGCCTCCGTACATCGTACAAACACCCGTGGGCTGAGAGACAGACCGAAGGGAAGCACTCTGTACTCGTAACAGACACCCTGAAAAGCGAACCTCAGATATTTCCTGTGTGGATAATATACTGGGACGTGAAAATACGCGTCTTTCAGGTCGATTGATGTGAACCAATCGTCCTGACGTACGAGACGCAGCAGAGATGTGTGAGTGAGCATCGGAATTTGTATTTTCTGAGATACTTGTTCAGAGCCCTTAAATCTAGGATAGGGCGAATTCCGTTCCCTCCCCGTTTGGGAACGAGGAAGTATTTGGAATAGAAGCCGCTCTGACTCTGTTCGGAGGGTACAATGGATATGGCTTTCTTTTCTAGTAGCGAGAGAATCTCCTGCTCTAGAATATGAGCCGACTCTCCCCGGGCTTGTGAATGCACAATGCCCGAGAAGTGAGGGGGGGTGACAGCGAATTGGAGTCTGTAGCCCCGTGATATCGTCTTGAAAACCCAAGCAGAGCTTGTGAGCATCTTCCACCTTTCGCTTCTCAGAGCGAGTGGAGATGTGGTCATTTCTCTGTTGTTTGCTCTCTGTGTCTTTATTGGTTGTGTTATGGGGCCCTCTAGTGTCTGAACACGTGGTATCCCAGGCTGACAACCTCGGTCGACACTGCGCATGCGCGCGGCGATGATGCGTTCACAGACTCGGTACCGTCCGCATTCTGAGAGAGGCAACAGCCACTCTCAGAAGGAGCAGTCACCTGACTGTTTATTGTTTTTATTGTTTTTCTTTCATTATTTTTGACTGCGCCCTTGGCTTTAAGCCTGGAAACGACAGTGGAAAATTTTATTAGAAAACAAGGACATGTGTTTGTGTGACTTGAACGAGCAGCAGAACTGCTGTCTTTGACGTGAAGTCTATCTCCCTCATGGCGCGAACCTGAGGATGACGTTCTGACATCACTCGAGGCGGCGGGAAGATGGGGGCGTGGTTGCACCCCGGAAACACATGAGCTTGAACACGTGTGGAACACGTCTGGGGCTGGAAAACAGGGAACTTCCAGCTCTTTCACCGAGGAGAGGAGGGAAGGCTGTCAGGCTGCTCTCTTCTCTTTTCCTCACCTGATGGCCGAAGGTCTGGGCCGGCTGTGCCTGTGCGGCTGCTGCCGGAACCGGGGACTTTCTTGGCCAGCTCGTCCTCGCCTCATGTCTGGGCGGGAGACCCGGGGCGGGCTGTGGCTTTTGGGGAAGACAAAGCTGGAGAGCCTCATCCTCCTTCTTTTTAGCCTCACACCGCTGCTGCATTGAAGCCAGAGCGGTGCCAAATATGCCCTCGGGGACAATGGCACGTCCAAGACGTCCCTTTTTCCCGGTCCGGAAGGTTCGTCAGGTTAAGCCACCTGGCTCTCTCCTGCACCACCATCATCCCCAGCGATTTGCCCGTGGCTTGGACTGCACAGCGCTGCACACGGAGGCAAATGTCCGTGATCGCTGTGATTTCGTCCCACACGGCGGCTCAGGTTTGTTCGTCATGTCTCACAGAGCTCCGCCTGGTAAGCGGTCAGCATGACGAGACATTGAGCGCCCTGACGGACAAAGCTGCCGCTTTGTAAGCCCGTTCGGTCATTGCTGACTGGAAACGGTCTGCTTTTGTCGGCAGCGTGGGGTTCCTGCTAGGTGCCGAAGACAGCCGCGGTTGGAGGTGGGCTGCCACAAGCGGCTCCATAGGCGGCATGCGGAGCAAGCCGAGCTTCTCCATGCCCTCAAAGTCCAAAGAGGAGGCTCCCTGGATTGGGGCCTTGTTGCTGAAAGGGCGGTCTCTCCACGAGACAGACACCTCGTCCAGCAGCTCTGGAAAGACTGGGAGAAGTTGCCTCGTCATCCTCGCGGCTTGGGGCAAGTTCTTCCCTCATAGCGAGATCTGGAGGTCTCCTTGGCTACTTCAGGCCAGGGGATGTCCAGTCTGGACGCAGCGCGTTGGCACACGGCCTGCAAGTCCATGCTGAGGCGGGGCGAAGATGGCGCGCTTTCGCCTGGGGGAGCGGACACCACCTCCGGCTTGGCAGC
Organism: Dissostichus eleginoides; assembly: GCA_031216635.1. NCBI lineage: Eukaryota > Metazoa > Chordata > Actinopteri > Perciformes > Nototheniidae > Dissostichus > Dissostichus eleginoides. The sequence goes on along the minus strand of CM062270.1, from coordinate 7,302,682 downwards.
CTGAGCAGATGGGACGAAGATGTCATCTTCGTGTTCGTCGAGTCGGATAAGAGGAACTCAGAGGTATCCTCTTCATCTTCCTCCACGTAATCCAGCTCCAGGACATCCTCCGCGGGTGGAACCACGGTGAGGTCCAGTTGGGAGCCCCAGCTTGTCACAGCGCGGGGCTCCATTCCCGCGGCTGCCGCCGCCGTTGAGCCCCAGCTTGACACAACGCGGGGCTCAACTCCCGCGGCGGTCGCCACCATGCCTCGATGCCGGCCGGCAAATCAACAGGCATGAAGGGGTCTTGTCCCGACAGGCTAGCTTGGTGCGCTAGCCGTCGGCGGAGGCTCTTGGTGGTGAAGCGGGCACAGTGTCCGCACGAACCGGGGGCGTCGATAGCCTCCTGGGCATGTTTCAGCCCGAGGCAGGACGAGCAGACCTGGTGTGAGTCCGTGCTCGAAATCTTGAACCCGCAGCCGCAGAGTCGAGCCTCCGAGCCTCCGTCTCCTCTGGTGTGAGGGAGAGAAGGGTCCATCCTCGCTCGCCGGGGTGTCGACGTGGAGGGACAAACCAGTAACAGGTATGTTACCGTTTGAAAAAACAAAACCTTACCGTTATTTAGGAAGAAAAACGGCAGGGCAGATTTAGTATTAACTGGTGTGTTAATAAATCAAATCCGTGCGAAGCAAAAGTAGCCGGCAAGCGTCCGGCGACCGAAGGTTAGCTTGTGGTTCAGTCTGTGGACAGTTAAGCCAGCCCGGCTACTGATATTTTTGAGATGTGCTCCGAAGCGAGAAGAGGTGTTTGAATGACGCTGCGACGTAGCGCAAGCTACTTAAAGGGTGGGTGGATTCCCTGACGTAGTCGTCAAGATCACCAGCCAATCAGGATTGGCGTAATTAGATTGATGCTTCTGATGCATACGCGTTGAGGCGCATCCCATAGTGAGACATCGAACGGAGTGTTATGAATGAGAACAACATCTTCATACATTGAAGAAGGTAGGTTTTGTCAACTACTTGGCAAAGGTGAGCAAAGATGGCTGCCATGGTTAAACGATGGATGTATTGAGAACTAGATACAGCGTCTGAGGCGGGGCCTCGTTCACTCCTATGAGAGTTGCTCATTGGCGCGTGAAGACAAAATGGCCTGACATTCTCGAGGGCAAAACGTCTCAAATGACCCGTCATGCCTGCCTGCCGAGAGCAAAAATACACGTATGTGGGCTCATAGAACATATGCACTTCAGTTTCCCTTAAGCCGCGCCTCCGACCTCCTGCTCTCAGCTCAGTCAGATAAATGGAGAAGAACAATAATGTTGGATTCGGCTTCGAGCGCATTTTACAACTTTAAGCCCCCTAATGCTTCATATAAGTGCTATAAAAGTGTTCATACTTGGTAGTTTATTTAGTAAAAAAAAATTATTCGCTGATTATCTGTCTTTTTGCCAATGTAAGTCAATGGTAAAAAGTATTTTGGGCCCAATGATGTCAACTCACACGGAAGTAGTAGTAGCCTACTGGTTAAATGTCCAGTGCACTTCCTTGAGATTCAGGTTTCAAGTTCTCTTTATACATCCATGGATCAACCTCACTTTTCTGTCAACACCCAGAAAAGCTAAATGGATCTTCTACCATTGAAATGTGTCCTGTGATTTGGCAATGTATGTAAAGCTCAGACTGAAATGAAGCAGGTTTTCCTTTACTCTAATCAATAAATGTTTCCTTTTGTGCTCATAAATCGTTTAGGCATATAAAGAACTGGCAGTCTCCAGCAGATAGAAGCTGTTGGAGTAGAACTTTGCTCAACGAATAAAATTGATCGTATTATTAGTGTAGCAGGATGAGAGTTCTAATCCCTGGTAAAGCATATTCTCCTCGTTTGGTTCTTGTGAGCATATCACCACCAGGGGGCACCATATAAAAGAGCAGAGGTTTCTAGCTGGCTGCCTCTTGTTTGTTGGTGCACAGACCGGCCCCACTTCCGTGTTTGCCGTGTTCAAAAATGAATAAAGGTGGTGTTGTAGGAGCTGTGTTTCTTGACCTAAAAAAGGCATTTGACACTGTTAATCATAAAATACTCATATCTAAGCTTTCCAGTTTTAACTTTTCTTCACAAACACTTAATGGATAGAATCTTATTTGTTTAACCGATCTCAGTATGTGAGAGTCAAAATTATGAATCTGCTGACCTTCGTCTTTGGACAGGGGTCCCACAAGGTTCAATCCTGGGACCATTACTATTTTCGCTATATATCAATGATTTACCATCTGTATGTCCTGACACAAACAATCCAAATGTATGCAAATGACACTAATATATGTACATGGAAGCAATATGACACAAGTGGCTAATGAACTGACAAACACCATGGTTCATGTAACAACTTGGTTGGAACAATGCTGTTTGCAACTAAATATTTGTAAAACAGTATGCATCTTCTTCACCAAAACAAAGTCCTCTTGTGTTGAGCCAGATGTTTTTGTATCAGGGGAGAGGCTACAGGTGGTGTCACAATACAAGTACCTTGGAGTCATGATTGATTCAACACTCAATTTCAAGGCTCAGGTTAAAAAAGTATGTAATGGGGTCAAATTCAGTCTGTCGAATTTTAGGTTCACCAGAGATTACATGTCAATTGAGGCATCTCTGATGTACACACACTCTATGGTTCTCTCACACATCACCTACTGTTTAACGACCTGGTCACATGCCAGTACAACAACATTAAAACCACTGGAGTCATTGTACAAACAAACAATCAAAATACTGGACAACAAATCTGTTTATTCGCATCACTGCCCAATACTCAAAAAATACAAATTGTTGAGCTGGGAAAACCTCATTAAACATACAAATGCTTGCCTTTTTTACAAGATTGTCCACGGCCTTACCTCACCTCCTCTTAGACAGTTTATTATCATACGCACAACTGCAACTAGGGTAACAAGAGGTGCAGCGAGAGGACATTGCATTATTCCACTCAGAAAAAGTTCTTTCAGTCAGTCTTCATTTTCTGTTAAAGCTGCTCAGCAATGGAACTCAATCCCATCTCCAATCAGAGACCAGACTATGTTTAGTTTATTTAAATCCCAACTCAAAACATGGTTAGTGAGGAATCAGCTCTGCCAACACTGACCCAATCTTCTGCTCCTTACAACCCACTGCCTGTGTTTTAACATGTTCTTTTGTTTTGTTTTATTTGTTTTGTTTTATTGTTCTGTCTTTTTATTCTTTTATTTAAGTGTTCCAGTAATCTGTGTTGCATGTTTTAATTTGATTGTATTTGCTTGTTTAAAATTAAATGTGTTTTAGGTTGACTTATAAAATCTGTCCAGGGACTACAGATGAAAAATAGCCTCTTGGCTAACTCTGGCACATTTACAGCAATGTGAATGAATGTGCACCGTCCCTGTTAAATAAATGAATAAATACAAATAAATTGAACTCTGGGGCTAACTCCGTCTATAATTTGTTATTACTTTGGCCAACTTGATTTAAACCAGTTTGTTTATTTTGTTCTAGTTAATTGTTTATTTTGTTTGACTGAACCTTTTCTCTTGTGATTTGTTTTATTGTAAGTTTTTATACAAGTTTTTATCATCTTTTGTTTATGAGAACATATTTGATATTGTGTTTGTTTATTATTTGATTTACGTAGTTTGCCCCCATTAACTGTGTTTCCCTCTTTGTTCCCCAGTTACTGAGAGCTGAAGGTGCTGGTGTCCAAGGTGGTGGTTTTCCTCCCTTCTTTTGTGTGTGATGTGCTCCCCCGGGATTTGATTTCCTGCATCTATGACTGGGGTGATTTAAGTTTGGTTTGTTGGGGATCCCTCCACTCACTCGTCGACCCTATCCCCCCACTGGTAAGCCTCAGCCCCTAATGAATTCCCCCCTTTGTGTTATAGCCCTGTGTGACTGTTTTAAACTGCATTTTAACTATTGACTTGTGCTTAACAAAATAAATATTTTTGATGAATTGAAAATGCGTCTCCTGCTCCATTAGTATTCAAACCTTTGTGTCCTTTCTATAACTGAAAACCTGTTAATATTTCCTTCGGTGAAACTCCCAAGGTGGCGTTGTCCGAATTGTGAATTGTGTAATCAAACTAACTTTAAACAAATACCTTCACCTATCCTCCCCTCTGTGGCCGCTGCCACATTAGTAACCATTAAAATAAGTGTAAAGGTGTGAACAGTGTCCGCCCAGTGGATGCATCAGATATGTTTATGTGTAACTTAACTTCATGTGTGTGTGTGTGTGTGTGTGTGTAGGAGGGTTCATGCAAGGACAGAAGGCCCTATGATTGAAGGCTGATAGCTTGATGGAAAAGGGGGTCCCAAAACGACATAGGGGCAGGAGTAGCTAGAGAGCGACTGCGCAAATATTAGAAAACACTAAAGTCATTAGAAAATCAAGCCAAATTATTGTGATTACAGTTTGAAGATGGAACATCAGGGGTTATAACTGTTACACTACAAAAAGGAGAAAGCACGTTCATGCTTTGCTCAAGTCGTCCGGAGAGTGGCCCGGGTTTTCATTATTTTAAGAATCAAACTATGCATCAAACTCTTATTGTCTGCAGTGCATTCTGGGAACCTGATGAGACTCCAAGTGCTACGGAACAGATGAAGATTAAAAATGTCGTTGAAGAGAACCGTGTTCATATTCTAGCCCAGGCGTATTTGTTATACACAACATACTATCCAATGGGTCAATCCAGACTGCATATAAAAGTCATTGGGACAATGTCAAACATTTAGAATGCTGGATTACAACACTTGTGAGATATAACAGGACGTCTGTAGGGACTTTGTTAGTAGGATTCAGGTTAAGAACATTAAAGGGGCCCTATTATACTTTGACATGTTAACATGCTTTAATGTTAAAAAATTGCTTTATTTTTCATTCATTAATCATTACTTTTGCAGCACTTCTTTCCCCCCTCTTTCTGAAACCAGAGCCCAGTCTGCTCTGGTTGGTTCGCTGGTCGGCTCTGTTGCGATTGGTCAACCTCTTAGAGATGTCCCGCCCCTTAGCCTTTCACGTACATTGTGTTGGAGCTAGCCAACAGAGGTACGAGTTTTACAGAGTGATGTCATTTGTCAGTGGGTTTGAGAGAAACTCCCCCTGGAGGAACTTTGGGATTGTAGCCTTTGGAAACCATTTACATGCACAAAAACCTATATAATGTTATTTTTCATCATTGGTTTTGGTTTTGTAGTATTTTTTAAGGTTCTGCTCTCTCCCCTCCCCATCCCTTCTCTGCAGGGCTTGAATGTGATAGCGGGCGTGGCTGGCATTCTCCTGGCTGCAGATGAGGCACACCTCTTCCCAATCACCTCATCTTCCTCCTCCATAAAAGCCCAGTCCTCACTCCACTACTCTGCCAGATGATTCCATGTAGTTGGATGAACCAGAGTGCCTCTCTTTGTTCCAGAGCTCTTATTTTGAGCCAACTCTCAACTCTAGTGTTTTTTCCTTGGACAACTCTCTCTTCTCACCGGATATTTTTCAGCTGACCAGCTATCTTCCTGCCATCAGGGCCTGCCTTTTTTGTTAGCATTTTTTATTAATCACCTTGAAAAACTTACCTTAATCAGAGGCAAATAAATTGCCAAATTTCAGGCAAAAATCTGAAATGCGTTCAGTCACTTGTGTCACTAAGCGCCTATGCGTACCGATGCTTCCAGAAGGCGCTTAGATCACTGGCCGTGCACAAACGGGGGTGCTGTTAACGTCGGAATTGTGCCAAAATTACGCAAACCGGCTGTGGAGGGAGACTCCCCTGCGCTGTGCACATTCTGTGCCCCGCGCACACACTGGAGAACTGCGCAAAATCGGCTGATTACAACGTTCACGGAACGCTCAGCACAGATAATAGGTCCCTTTAAGGAAGTCTCACGTATTATCTGATCAAAATCCAAACTGCTGCTCAGGCAGTTCAATGAAAGAAGAAGCTGCACCCCATGATTTAAACCATGATTGTTTATTGGACATTACTTTGTAATATGTTTGAAGACTTTCTATTTTCCACATATTACATTGAAGACTGTTGTACAAGTCTTGAAGTCAGTAACAAACACATGTTTTCCTTGTGTGTATCTCAGGCCTCTACTCTTGGTTTAGGCGGGGGCCGTGGGGCTCAGGACGGGGCCAGGGACAAATGGGGTGGATAGCTGCGTCCGATCCATGGCAATGGAATGAGTGGAATGGGGGCATATGACGCTGCCTTTCTTGGTCAGGAGGGGGAGGAGGGCCACCAACACCACCAGCAGGGGGAGGAGGAAGCCCCACAGTATCTTCGGGCCTACATATAGGCTCCCGCTCACCATCGCCGAGGGCAGTAGAGTTCTGTTAAGAGCAGACCCAATAGAGTCAGTGTAAGTGAAATTCTGCCAGTCATGACAGTAACTAAGTATACTTACTCAAGTACTAAAAGTACTGTTTTGACATAAGTTTTCTTTGCTTGAGTATTTTTCATTTTATTTTAGGCAAATGTTATACTCCCCTCCATTTATTTAAAACTCACAGTTACTAGTAGCAAGTGAATACACATAATACTCTGATGATATGATGCAGTACTGTGTTACTATTCTACCCAGTATTTTACCAAGTATCTATATTGTCTCCAGACTAACAAATTACAACATTAAAAGCTCTTTTACGTATTTTTTGGTGAATCTCTTTGGTATTCCATAATAATACAATACTGTGAACACTTTCGTTTTGCACATTAAGTAGGTATACTGTAAGTATATTTTGCTAAAGATATTTCTGTATTTTTGAAAGCAGGAATGTTCCTTCTGATGGAGTATTTTTGGACTGTAGTATTTTCTTTTTTAGTTAAGTAAAGGATCAGAGTACTTCCTCCATCTCTGATCTCTGCACAGATATCTGGTTAGACAATTGATCAATAATAGATATAGAACACATGGATAGTATTATGAGCGTTTATGTGAAGAATGCGGACTCACCATTGGAGGGTAGTATTCGCACTCAACAGACCTGAGTCCCTTGGATTTGGAGTAAGATGAACGGCAGTAAGCATGGCGCTTCAAAGAGAAAAGAGAGAGAGACAATTATCTCAGTGAGCAACACTGTGATTGTATTATAAAAAACGTCACACGACATAATGACGGTCACTTGATGTATAGTGGTCACATGACACAGTGTCGGTAACATGAAAAAATCCTTCACATGGCATGAAGTCGATCTCATGATATCAAAGTCAAAGTCAATAAACAGTCAGTAACATGACATTACTGTAGGTTGGTAACATCACAACGTTGGTCACATGACAAAATGTTTGTCACATGATATAACATTTGTCCCACAACATAATTTCGGTCACATAACATTACACTGGTCAAACGATATAAAATTGGTCAAATGAGAGAAATTCGGAACACGACATAATATTGTTAACAATTGAATAATGTCTGTCGCATAATATAATGTTGGTAACACGACATGACGTATGTCAAACATCATAAAGTCGGTAAAATGACATGAAGTCGATCACGTGTTATAAAGTTGGTCACATGACTGAAAGTCGGTAACATGATATCACGTTGCACACATGAAATTAAGTCTGTCGCATGACTTAACGTCTGTCACATGACACAAGGTCTGTCACTTGACGGAAAGTAGTCAGGGGAAACAATGTCAATCATAAAGTCGGTCACATGACATTACATTTGTTGGTAATATGATAAAGTACCATCAATAAAATGATGAAAACATTCTTAGACCTATTTCCATATTTTGTTGTTTTTGAGATTTATGTTGGCACCATTTGTTTTGTAATATTTACACTGAGGAAAATAATTTGCTTACTTAAAAGGGATAGTGTGAGTCAAGGTAACCTATAGACCAAGTCATTGAGATCTCCCCATGTGTTTTAAGTAGCATTTAAACTAGAAGTAAAACTTGTCTTCTTCTGATAGTTTCTTGCAAATTCAGTGATTATATGTCCAAGTGTCTTCTATTCGTACGAGTTGTACTTACAGCTCGATCAGGGTAGAGGGGTTTGCATGCCTCAGGAAGGATTCTGGATCCCATTGGGCAATGGGACTCCACGAGGGCAATCTCAGCCCAGTAGTTCGACCCTGTCATCATCATCCACTGAGAGAGGAGGACATAGCACTGCATGAGGCTACAATTTGTGTGTGTGTGTGTGTGTGTGTGTGTGTGTGTAACCTAGCATTACTATCCTTGTGGGGACCTAAATCTGTTTACACAGTCACGTGTGGGGACTCGCCTCCCTTATGGGGGGTCCCCATGAGGGGGATCATTAATTTTAGGGTGAAGACTTGGTTAGGGTTAGGTTAGGGAAAAGGGCAGTGCTCCGGCTCTCAGAGATAATATTGTGGTTAAAAAAAAACCTTTCAAAAAACTCCAAGGGAAATACATACAATGTTTCTAAAAGCCCTGTTAAAAGTAATAAAAATAAGTAAAATCAATTACAAAAGCAAGAGGAGACCAGATCCCAGAGGAGACAGAGCAGCGGGGCCTAGAGATCTCCTAACCTTCCGGGGACCCCTAAAGGATGTGGCTGACGAGGACCCGTCCTAAGGGAATCCTTCAAAAGGCCTAGCAATGGTGTAAAAACATTCATGAGACAATATCTTCAAAAAGCATGCAGATAAACAATAAAATTAATAGAGCAGTGTAGTGTAGAGCACGACATACGTCACGCCAACACGGTGTGTGTATTTGGATTATTTACCCCGATTTTAATCCGTCCCACGTCCTTCAGGATGAAGTAGTTCTGGTTGGTGGTGTTCTCGTTGAATCTCTGCACAGCTTCTTTTACAGACTTCATACCATCAGGGTCATGAAGTGAGATCAGATTGGGGCAGTCAGGGCAGATCATCATCATCTCACTGTCCGTTAACGCCACACACACACACAAACAATTATTTATCTGTCATAACCAATAGTTTCCCCAACTGTAACTCTATGGTAGTATTCATATGGAGATATTATAGACATGAATAGCGCCTTCTGAGCGAATGGTTGCATTGCAATGTACAGGGTTCGATTCCTGCATGTCTTACTCCTTGCTCCCCTCCCCCCGCCCCCAAAGAAAAGAATAACCTAAAAGTAAAAACCCTATCCAAAGTTGAGGGTTTTGGGCATTATCAATGTTCTGTTGCGTATCAGGTGTATTGCATGACAGAGACCCACCTTGTCGCGTGTCACAATGGTAATTTCGGACTCTGGCGTCACCATTTCTCACACTCATCCTAACGGAGCAGTTAGCCATCACCGCCTACAGAGAAACACAGAGCTTGTTCTGTCGAGACCTCACATAACCAATAATCATACGTCAGTCTGGCTGTACATGAACGTGACACAATACGGCTAAAGAGGAACTGATCCAATATTTACTCGATCAGTCTCGAAACGGATCATACAGTCCTCAAAGTGCGTAGGGTTGATGTTGTGGCACGTTGTCTCCAGAAGGTCCAACTGCAGCTCGATTTCACAGCCGTCATCGACCTGCAAACACCAGAGAGTGTAAGTCACATTTCATTTTCATTTAGATGATACTTTTATCCAAAGAGACCTACTCAGAACCCCAAGAAACCTGCAAGTACATTTGCTTCAAATAAGCCATATGTGCACTATCAATGTTGTGTTCTACTGCAATACTCTCATATTACAAATGTTTTAAATACTACATTTTGTTTCATTTCTGTCAGCGGTACGGTTAAAACAGATGTGTTTTCAATCTATGAAGCAAGATGTGTAGACTTTCTGCTGTCCTGATATCAATGGGGAGTGTATGGTTTAACCATGTCCTGGATGTAGGAAGGACCAGATCCAATCACAGCACTCTAGGCCAGCACCAGTGTCTTGAAGCAGAATCGGGCAGCTACTGGTAGCCAATGAAGGGAGCGGAGTAGCAGAACTTAGTGAGATGATATGGAGCTTTTTTTGATTTCCCTACACCACCCTGACACACTATCATGTCTTTGGAAATCTACAATATAAACATATTGTTTAGTGAGCACATAATAAAAGAGACTGTTGAGGTCATTTAAATACATTTTTAATTACATGATGAAATATCCCTATTTTAAAGCTCACCTATTTTGCTATATTTGAACAAATTATATTATAGGGCCATATCTATACAAAAATGCCTCATACCCCTCTTTTTCCGCCCTGTTTCAAAAGTGCTGATTCTGGGTCAGTAGCTTCAAATAAAACCCACACGCCCCTTTCCGCATTCAAGCAGTGAGCTCTGAGTCTGTGAAGAGAAGAATATCTACTCTACCGGCAGAGGTCAATGTGAAGCCAGTCCACATTTTACTAATGTCGTCATGACTGCAGCAAATCTGGATCAGCTCCGTTGTACCGCCGTTTTTAGAGATAAGGAGGAAGTAGGGTTGTATTTTCTGACACTTTGTGAGTCTCCTTACACATATTTATGTATAAAAGACATCAAAAAGTGCATTTTGCATAATAGGTGACCTTTAATATCTCACAGTTTATCTCTGTCACAATTATTTTAAAGAAAAAATTGAATATAAATTGATAGGTTTTCTTCCGTTAATTCAATGATTTAATTCGATCGGCTTTGAAAATACATTTCAGAAATGGTTTCTTTGGTGGTTGTAACACTGATTATGTTATAAGTAAGAAAGTCCCCTGTGGGCCGATAACAGAGTTTGGACCATCAGCTGTTTTCTTTCTTTTTTGGAATAAATATGTAAATTAGCTTCATTTTGTAATAAAAATTACATTTTATAATATTCTGCTGCATTTTGTGATAAACAGCTTGCACACACATTTCATACATTTCGCTACATTTTTTAATAAGTCATTACATATTGCAGGGGGTTAGACTTTTTATATGAAAATGTAATGATACATGCATTATTATATAACTAAACGGATGTCTTCATCTGTAAACATGTTTTTTGTCTTTATTTAACAGTGCACATCAAACACTGGACATCCAAGAGGTGTTACGACACGTGATGAAGGGGCCAAGGCTGGAATCCAACCTGTAACGTTGTCAGGCTTGGGGATTAACGGATTACATGTAACAGGATTACGTAATTACGATACATAAAAGAAAAAGGTAACTGTATTCCCTTACAGTTACATAAAAAAATACCTAATCAGATTACTATTACATTTTAAATGAGGGATTACTAGCCAGATTAAAATATTAGTTCTCTGTAAACTGTACTCTTCTGTAGGCTAATACTTTAAGTGTGAATCTATATGCCTGAATATGCTTTATGTTTTTTTCACTTTCTTTGGTTCATTTTTTCAATGTATAATTAAGTTTGGTGAACCTATACAGTGTTTCCCCTAGGATGGAGTCATAGCAGCGGTGCTGAGGCACGCGGGCCCAGCAAAATGTGAGCGCGGAGCGTGTGGAATTCTTTTGCGCGTGCGAAGTGCGCCCCGCCAATATGTTTCTATGTGTCTGCCAGCACAAGAAAGGCTCTTGAGGCAGGTGTATTTGTAAAATGTACACTTAAAGAAAGTTGGTGTAATGAGTAATGCAAATTATTTGTACCTTTTCCACTTTGTTGCCTTTGATCTCACTCAGCTTGAACTTGTAGCCATGGTCGTGGTTCTCGTCGATGTGATGTGCAGCCATCCGTGCCGCCGCAGCACCTCCATCCTCGCTGCAGGTCACCGGCTCCACAGCTGGAGCAGCGCTGCAGAGCAGAGCCGTCGAGCACAGCAGCAGCAGGGTGGATAATCCCTTCATGATGCTGAGATACATGAAGCAGACGGCTGCAGCGAGGGCCCTTTATAGACCTCAGAGGGAGGGACAGATAAAGGAGGTTAGTGATGGAGACTGAAGAGGTAGCATGAGGACAGGGCTACACAAAGTCATGGGACAAACAGGGACTTTAACCATGGCACTGCATGTTCACTCAAACAGTTTGTATACTGCCAAACTTTTCCTGGTACTGTAACATTTCTACTGAAGCAAGTCAAATAAAGAAACTGTCAGTTGCATCGCAGCTTTACAAGATTGTAAAATCTTATATCTCATATATGCCAATTTGTCATGCTGGAAGGAGATTGTGGCCAACATTCAGACCTACGATACGATACGACAATACTTTATTATCAGATCAAGTCTGACTTTTTTTGCATCACAGCAGCACCATTCGCAAAATCAAGCAATGTTTGCCCTCTCCTCAGAGCCCTGAGGAGCAGTGGAGCACAATGTTCCTCCTATAGATGTGTTTTGTGGATGTGAAGGGGTGACTTTGCCACCTGGGAGGCCGTGATAGATTGCTCACTCTGGATTTGGAGTGAAACGCTTCCCTAATAAAGGAAAAACAATGATAATCATATATGATTGTATGATAATCACTAAAGGACCAGTATCCAAATGGATGCATAATACCTTCATATTGCTGACTTTACGGTCACTGTTTGAACATCTACTTTCTACTAATCCACTTTTCAAAACAACTGCAGGGATAGAAGCAGATAGATAAATACTGCCAAAATGTGACCTCTAGTGTTTAATTTGTTGTTGTTGATGGTGATTTGAATGTAAAAAAAAACAATAAAAAATACATCATGTGCTCACATTGGCAGTTACCTCTTTGTCTTTTAAAGTAAATACCATCGAATAAAAAACACACACAATCAAAACCAAAAGTAATCAACCGTATGCCATCACAGACAAATAGAATAATATTGTGTCATGTCTAAAGCTGATTCTCAGTTATCTGTAATAACCATAGACGTCCAGCATCTTAAGCTCTAATTCCTTGTCCCTTTTTGACGCCTCCCTGTCTGATTGACGTTTGCTTGCAGCATGTGCCTTATTTACCTTTTGTAACTTTTTTTACCAGTTTTCCAGTGTACAACTCACCGATCATTGACCCAGGAACCTTTACCCTTACACAACCTGTAACCTACCAAAAAGAGAGCCATTTGAGGCTAAACATATTTGGACAAACACAGCTAGGAAAACAGTACATGGAATTAAGAAAGAAACAGCCACACAAACTCGCTAACCCGATTTTCAGCACTGTAGCCAGGCTGACAGAGAGCCACAGCTCTACTGAGCCTTCTATTCCCATAGCACTCAGTAGTAATGATTTTATGTGCTTTTTTAATGATAATTGTTACTCTTAGAAACTAAATGAATCACCCGTTGCCTTTGACCAGTATAGTGTTATCAACAGCTCCCGGAAACATAAGTTCTAATATTACACTAGATAGTAAACTAGAATGCTTTTCAGCCATAAACCTTGAACAATTGAATTAATGATTCTTTCTATTAAACCATCAACGTGTATCTTAGACCCGATTCCAACTAAGCTGTTAAAGGAAGTTTTTCCATTAATTAACAATTCTTTATTAAATATAATTAATATGTCTTTATTATCAGGCTATGTCCCACAATCCTTTAAATTAGCAGTAATAAAACCTCTTCTGAAAAAGCACAACCTCGATCCAGAGGTTTTAGACAATATAGACCTATTTCTAATCTTCCGTTCCTCACAAAAATTCTTGAGAAAGCGGTCGCAAAACAGTTGTGTGATTACTTAAAAAACAATGATTTATTTGAAGATTTTCAGTCTGGCTTTAGAACACATCATAGCACAGAGACAGCTCTGGTTAAAGTCACAAATGACCTTCTAATAGCCTCAGACAAAGGACGTGTCTCTATTCTTGTCTTGCTTGAACACCCACATAAAATTAATCTCAAGGACCGCCTTCTTTCATCTACATAACATTGCAAAAATCAGGCATATCTTGCCTCAAAACGATGCAGAGAAACTAGTCCATGCATTTGTTACTTCTAGGCTGGATTATTGTAACTCTCTATTATCAGGGTGTACCAAGAAGTCAGTTAAGTCGCTTCAGCTGATTCAAAATGCTGCAGCACGTGTACTGACCAGAGTTCGGAAAAGGGACCACATTACTCCTGTTCTGGCTGCCTTACACTGGCTCCCTATAGAACACAGGATAGAATTTAAAATTCTTCTTCTCGCCTACAAAGCCCTTAATGGGCAGGCGCCATCTTACCTTAAAGAACTCATTATACCCTACTGTCCTACTAGGGCATTGCGTTCCAAGAATGCAGGGTTGTTGGTTGTTCCTAGCAGGGATGTGCACAGACATTTTGGGGGGCGGGTGCACAAGTGAGAAAAAGGGCACTTCCCATAATCATTTATAAAAAGTGTTTTAAAACAAAACGTTAAATATAGCTGCACATCTCTGACTTACTGACCAATTTATTTTAATACCCTCACACTCACGCAATTGTTTAATACTCAGCAAAATTCTACAAAATAATCAGTTAACACAGAGACAATGGTCTTCTTTAGTATTCACTAAGCTCAAGAGCAGACAACAGACTAGTAAAATTAATAGTTATTAAATGAGCAGCCAACAATCAAAATGATGAAGTTACTGTTTAAGGACATTACAGGCAAAAAGATCCTTTTTTCATGTACTTGTTATTTTGGTCTATTTTGCTTCCATGTTTTCTTTCACTCTAATGGAAATAAAACTTCCAAGAAACACATATAAATGGTGTTCGTTTTACCATGTCTGAATTCATCTATAGATTTAAAGCTAATCTGCATTTAAACATAACATTTACGGGGAAAATACTGACTTGACGTAATTAGCTATCTGGGGAAGTTGTGAGGTGATATGTTTTTTAGTTTTATCCTTTCACCTGCAATGCCTTGGTAACTGCATGCAAATTAGCGCATTTTAATTAGGCCTAGTTAACGCCTAATTTGCTTATCAATTTGGCGATTGTGATGACGTTATTAGATACACATTTTACTGTATTCACTTTAAGTGTCTCCCCTAAAGTACAGTACATTAGCCTGTGATAAATTACCTTAGCTAAACCTTGAGCTAACTTATCCATTAGCTAGTAGCCTACCTTAGTTAACTATATTTGTTATTGTCTTTTAGCTAATTAGCTGTAAACTCGAGGCACTGGCAGTTTAGTAATTTGTTCATCACCACTCACCTTCAAACAAGCCAAGAAAAGCCGGCATAACATGGACAGTAAAGTGGGAGGTGCTGCTTCCTGTCTGTCTGAAGGGACTGCCGATGACTGTCCGCACCGCTGTGCAGGAGACGTGGAGGGAGGGAGGGAGGGAGGGGGGGAGAGCTACGAACTTCACAGTCTAATCTCCCGACCTGATATTTTGTATTCAATCAATATATTTTTGGAAAGGGAAAACTGCACGAACAGCAGTAGATATATATTCATTTATAAAAAATAAAAAAAAGGGGGAAAAAGGGCACTTTCTCTGGAGGAAGAAAAAGGGCAGGGGCTCAAGCCCACTTTGATGTCTATGTGTGCACGTGCCTGGTTCCTAGAGTCTCTAAAAGTACAATGGGAGCCAGAGCCTTTTCTTATCAAGCTTTTGTGGAATCAGCTTCCAGTTTGTGTTCGGGCGGCAGACACCCTATCCGTTTTTAAGAGTGCGCTTAAGACCTTCCTTTTTGATAAAGCTTATAGTTAGGGCTGATTAGATTCAGCCCCTAGTTTTGCTGCTATAGGCTTAGACTGTCGGGGGACACCTTACTTCTTCCTTCTCTCTGTCTGTACCTGTGTACTCTCAGGTTCCGAATAACCCAGCTTCCCCCAAATGTATTTTTAGTGTCTATCTACGCCGGGATCCTGAGTCGTGGCTGTGCCTGTTGCTGTGGTCCTGAGTCCTGGATCCTGAGTCCTGGATTTCGAGTCGTGGCTGAATCGGTCTCTGCGTTCCTGCCTGACTCTCATCATACTACTTCTCTGATGGCTCCCACAGGATTTTTGACATCCTCCTGGATTCATCTTCTTATTATAGACTCATGCATTTCCAAACATTTGGACTACCTACTATCACCTAAAGAATATATCTAGGATTAAAAGACTAATGTCACAGCAGGATTTGGAAAAAGTTCTCCATGCTTTTATCTTCAGTAGACTCGACTACTGTAATGGTGTCTTCACAGGTCTCACTAAAAAATCCATTAGAAAGCTGCAGCTGATTCAGAACGCCGCTGCTCGAGTCCTCACTAACACTAAGAAAGTGGATCACATCACTCCAGTTCTGAAGTCTTTACACTGGCTTCCTGTGTGTCAAAGAATTGATTTCAAAATATTGCTGCTGGTTTATAAAGCATTGAATGGTTTAGTCCCAAAACACATGTCTGATCTCCTGCTAAATTATGAACCATCCAGAACTCTCAGGTCTTCTGGGACTGGTCAGCTTTCTGTCCATAGAGTCAGAACTAAACATGGAGAAGCAGTGTTCAGTTATTATGCTCCAAATATCTGGAACAAACTACCAGAAACCTGCAGGTCCGCTGCAACTCTGACTACTTTTAAATCCAGGCTGAAGACTTTTCTTTTTGCTGCTGCTTTTAATTGAATATTCATATCTTAAACTGCACTGTAACTTTTATTATCTTTGCTTTTTAATGCCATTTTCTTAATGTCTTTCATTTTTGTAAAGCATTTTGAATTGCCTTGAGTCCCCCCAAAGGTAGTTAAAGTCATTATTGGGGTTAAAGTCCCCTACGTGTGCCGTTTTGGTTTCAAGACCCTGGTTCGCGGAGGACACCAAAAAAAGTCCTACAAAAGACAACTTAAACTTAACTAATGTGCATTTAAAGAAAAGAGGAATAGTTTTGGCGAAAACTAAAAAGGTACCATGGGTACAGGAATTAGTTTTGGTTTCAACACCCTGGTTCACAGAGGATACCAAAAAAGTCCTAGAAAGACAAGGTAAACTTAACTATGTGCATTTAAAAATAAAAAAGAGGAATAGTTTTGGCGAAAACTAAAAGGTACCATGGGGTCAGATTATAATTCTCCAAAGGGGGGTTCGTTCAGATGTGTGTATCTCACACTGCACTGTAACTGTAATTCATGTATCTTTGCTTTTAAATGAGTGTTTTCAAATGCCATTTTATAATATGTTTCTTAAATGCTATTAATGTCTTTTTTGTAAAGCACTTTGAATTGCCTTGTGTTGAAATGTGCTCTATAAATAAACTTGCCTTGCCTTACCTATGTTGTAAATGTATTATCTTTTCAACTTACACACGGCATCTATTGCACGTCTGTCCGTCCTGGGAGAGGGATCCCTCCTCTGTTGCTCTCCCTGAGGTTTCTCCCATTTTCCCTTTAAACTGTGGGTTTTCTCTGGAAGTTTTCCTTGTACGATGTGAGGGTCTAAGGACAGAGGGTGTCGTATTGTCTACTGATATTCTGTACAAACTGTGAAGTCCACTGAGACAAATGTAACATTTGTGATATTGGGCTATATAAATAAACATTGATTGATTGATTGATTGAGATGCATGCAGCCTGGAGAAGCATGTTGCAGCCTTTACGAGGAGTAATACAACAGTAACACATACTGAAATGACATGGCCATTGTACGGTGGCCGACAGGTGCAAACACACTACAACGGCCAAAAACACTGCCATTTCAAAAACGATGCAAATATAAAAACACAAATGTGCCAAAACACATATGAAGGAACATCTTTACCAACTTGACAACACATGCGCAGCTTTTAGAAAACATCTTCAACTTCAAAACATTCAAAGCATTTACTAAAAGCGCTGCATAAACAAAATGCTGCAAGAAGCTCAAAACACAAACGGGGACACTAAAAAGTGATGCACACAGCTGGGATTGGAGCACTTGTTGAAGTTCGGGGATTATAAAATTGGCAAACCGTCACTGTTGGCAGAGTTAGTCTGTTTTTTATAATTGTTGTGTAATAGCAAGACTAGGTTAGCTAAGAGAAGATCTGCAATAATATCTGAAGGAATCACGTTGTTAAAATAAACCAATAAAACTTACATTTTAGGTACATTTCCAACATCAGTAACAGTTGGCCAACATTATAATCCCCGGACGTCAACAGGCGCTCCGGTCCCAGCTGTGTGCGTCACTTTTTAGTGTCCCCTGGTTGCTGTTGTGTTTTGAGCATCTTGCAGTGTATTTTATTTGCAGAATTTCGTTAATGCAATGCTTTTAGTGAATGCTGCGCATGTTTCATTAGTTGGTTAATGTTTTTCTAAATGTGTTGTCAAGTTGGTGAAGATGTTTCTTCCTTTTCATGTGTTTCGGCACATTTCTGTCATTCTTTAAACTGCAGCGTGTTTCTGCTAATGGATTTTTTTTTGGCCCACTACCATTGGAGTGATGATGAAACATGTATCTATACATTGGAATGAGAATTATGACTTCCTAGTTGACACAAGTTTGTCGTTGAGGTGAAGTCATGTGATCGTCATGTAGTTTAGAGTATAACCGCATTTACTTATTAACGCTTCAGTTATTATAAAAGCCATGTTAATATGTAAAGATGATCCTGATAAACAAAACGTATAGTGTCATTAACTAGTTTTTGCAACAGATCTTATTTTCTTCAATATTTCCAGATCCAATGGAAAAATCACAGTGTATTCAGTCAAGGTAACCCTTGCAATGGCAACTTCTACTGGCCTGGTAAAATATGTCAGCACTGCACCACTCTTTATACGGCATAGTTTCACCATTTAAAAAAAATCTGGTCCCAGTTGATGTCAACTTGTTTATTTTAAAATGCTGGTTTTGTGCAGGGTGTCCAATGTCGCTCTGGTAACAATCCTCTCTGTTCTCCAGAGTTGGAACCTCTGCCGGGGGGGGGGGGGGGGGGGGGGGGGGGGGGGGGGGGGGGGGGGGGGGGGGGGGGGGGGGTGGGGGGGGGGGGGGGGGGGGGGGGGGGGGGGGGGGGGGGAGTAGGGGGGGGGGGGTGTAGTGTACTCACTACTGTGTTTACCTGCATGGCTGCACAGGTAAACACCAGAAGATTTGCAGTGGTTTCTGATCATTTGCCAATTGTTAAGACATTATGCAAGGAGTGGATCAACTTTACATTACATTATTCTTTAAAAAAATGTGTGTGATTTAGACTGGACATTAAATATTATGTGGATTGTATGTATATTATACATGTATGTACATTTATTATGTTATTCTGAAAGGATAAAGTAGATTATACAGGGAGGAGAAGACCAAGGATCCATCCAAGGGAAAACTACATCTCTCTTAGCTTTAAAGACAATGAGATGGACAAAGATTTAATATTCTTTTTACAACTGGTTTTATTATTGGGAACATTTCACACATTAAAAAAAATGGACTGACTCTAATCTGACACTTTTGTCATGGCCTGAATATGGCATAAAAATAGGAAGGAGATTATATTGATTTTTGTTATAATATTGTACATGCACATAGTTCAATTTGAGTTAGTTATTTAATACAATGTGTGGACATGTTGACATATGAATATATATTTATCCACTGTATCTCTGGTCGGATCAGTTTTGTTGTTGGGTCCTGTTCAGTAAAAAATATGAAATGAAGTAAACTCAATCAGATCATCATAATCTTCATCCTGTCAATGAGATTAATTTCTCTTTTATAAACCTTTACTCACACAGTTTTGGGGAAAATATATAATATCTAATAGTTTATTCATCCTAGAAGACAGATGATGTCACTGACGCTCTTAAATCCCAGTTATTGTTATCATTGCACTGCAAACTTAAAAATAACATCTTCACCAGTTGGACAAAAACGACTGAGTACAGTTTTTAAATAGAAGTTTGAATTTTGACACTTGTGTTTTAATTCGTTTACATTCCTCCTCCTCCTCCTAAAAAAGCAGAAAAATGCTACAGGAATGCACTTCATTTGTTCTGTTGAAAACAATGTTTTCTTTTGTAGAATAATGGAATATGCTAATGTCAATGTGCATCCCTGTATCGCAGAAGGACAGGAGCGAATTTGAATAGTATTTGGCATTTCAACACCATCGAAATATATATATATATCTTAAGGGGGAGGTGCAACTGTAAGTAGAAAATGAAACCTGCCCTGGAGTTTGAACACTGATGATGATGTAAATGGGATGAAGAGGATGCTGAAGATCTGGATTTCATGGAGAGATGGGATGAAGAACATGGGAAAGATCTGGATTTGACGACATAGGATGAAGAAGATGCTGAAGATCTGGATTTGTCGAGATAGGATGTAGAAGATACTGAAGATCTGGATTTCACGAGATACTGTAGGATGCTGAAGATGATGCTGAAGATCTGGATTTCATGGAGAGATGGGATCAAGAGCATGGGGAAGATCTGGATTTGACGAGATAGGATGAGGAGGATGCTGAAGATCTGGATTTGAGAAGATAGGATGAGGAGGATGCTGAAGATCTGGATTTGATGACCACAATGAGACTTTATCTAGAGGGAAAATCTACAATCTTGCACTGACTGGCTCAACGTCAGCAAAACAAAGATGCTTATTTTTGATTTCATAAAAAAGGGAAAGATGGTCCTGGAAATAAGAATCAGAAACAACCTGACATGGTTTTCACATATCTTGTAAAAAAAAAAGCTCATTAACGGAAGGAAGCTTAATCAGTCAAAAGTTATTGTCAACTTTTACAGAGGATAAATAGAAAGCATCTGACTGGAAACGTTACAAACTGGCTTGGTTGGTGCGCAGGACAGGAGAGCTCTGCAGTGGGAGATTAAACCTGCCCAGAACATTGTTGGTACCCACATACAGAGCATCAGTGATATTTGGAAGAACAGGTGCCTGCAAAGAGCCCAAAGGTTAATAATCAGGACAATAAACTGGACTGGCCAGATTACTGTACTGCTCTATAGAAGAAAGGACCGAGCAGACTCTATCTGCTGAGGACACTGAGGTATTTTGGAGTGCGGGGAGACAGGAGAATGATGGCCAAGCTGTCATCACTGTTGGACAGCATGCCCATGTTGGCACTGTGCAACTCCTTAAGTGACGGACGGCTGCACCCACGAGGTCTCAAAGAGAGATACCCCTGGTGGACCACCACACCGGAACGGACTATAGCACACTGATGTGGAAAAACACTACTGTGAAATATTTACTGTTTTACAATGTATTTAGTTTACTGGCTGCAACTCCACTACACTCAGAACAGTCATCTCTTCAATAGTAGCGTACTAGTTTATGTGCAATATACACTTTTTTATTCATACACACTATGAATATTATCACCTGCTGCTACTTTATATGTTCCTTCACTTTTTTCACACACTTTTTGGAATGCTATTTATAACTGTTCCAT
Organism: Dissostichus eleginoides; assembly: GCA_031216635.1. NCBI lineage: Eukaryota > Metazoa > Chordata > Actinopteri > Perciformes > Nototheniidae > Dissostichus > Dissostichus eleginoides. The sequence continues at coordinate 7,281,540 of CM062270.1, read as the reverse complement.
GGATGTGTACTTATTTCATTTTTTTAAAGGGGCCCTTTTCTGCTAATTTTCAGGTTCACATTAGTATTTAGTGCCTCTACTGTGACTTGTTTCCATGCTTTAATGTTCCAAAAGGTCTTTTCACCCTCTGTCTGAAACCAGAGCCCAGTCTGCTCTGATTGGTTAGCTGGCTGGCTCTTTTTTGATTGGTCAACAGCTAAGAGATGTCCCGCCCCTTAGTCTATTAAGTATAATTTGTTGGACTGCTAGCCAATAGAAGCACACGTGTTACATAGTGATGTCATTATTATATGGAAGTAAACACAGGATTCCAATGGGGCCTTTCAGGCAGGGGGGGGGGCACGTTTATCACACACTAAAGGAAAGGGAGAAACCCAAAAAGCATTTTAGGGCTTCTTTAACATGTGCTTGCCTTTCTATTTAATATGTTCCTTTTTGCCTTTCCTTTTGCTGTAACATTGTACATCCCCCGCTGTGGGACGAAAAAGGACCCCCCGCTGCTGTACCACCAGACTTAAGGCACGGACACACCAGGCCGATTATCGGCGTCGGTGGGCGTCAGGCCGACGATGAGCGTCGACACGCCCTACTCAGATTGGTGTGTCCCGCACCGTCGGGTCTTTTCAGCCGGGCCGACGCCTTTTCGGCCGAAAACCCAGGGCAGTCCGCCAAAGGCAGTCGGCAAAAGAAATCACTCCGATTAGCTGTTCAGCTAGCGAATCAGTGCATGAGAAGCGAAACGGAAGTGAGGGACCCAAACCAAACTATTAAGAAGGCAAATTTGAGATTCCATTTAACTCCAGCTCTCGACACAGGTTCGGGAAAGCCCCATGAGCTTCTCGCTGTAGAGTGAAAATGGAACGCACACGCTATTTGTGGTTTGTTTATATCACGCAGTCTGTTCTTCGTCTCTCGGGTGTATCACGCAGTCTGTCTTCCGCTTGTTGCCTCTTTTGAATGACGAATACACACTACCGCCGCCTGCTGGTAAGGAGAGTTATTGCCACTCACGCATGCGCAGTTCGTACGTGCTTCTTGGCCGTCGGCTGAAGTCTTTGCGGTGTGTTCCAGTGCGACACATGGCCAAGACGCAGAGACGGGAGGCGACGCAACAGTCGGGGTCCGTCTGTGTCAGTTCTTTGTTGTCAGATTGGTGTGTCCGGGCCTTAAAGGGAAGCTTCTTTCCACAATTTACATTGGCAAAAACATTTGGTATCCTTGTATTTGGTTGTGTATTCCCTACCATGTGTTCTTCATTTGCAGGGAGCCACCGTACTATAAAGTCATGCCAACTTTGAGTATTTTTTAATTATTGGGAGATTAACACTCTTTAAGATAGTTTCTCTGTAATGATTGAACATGTTCCCACACTTTTAAATACATAGTTACAAAGTTCAGCTGACGCATTGTACTGCCTTCAGACGCTCGACAGGTGCACAGTCTGACTCCAACATGTCCAGACAATAACAATAATTATAAAACACATGCTCATGAAATGGAAGATTCCATGACTTCCCCCTCTTGTTAACTTTGTACCCTCTGGTCTTACTCACCCTGCCAGCATCTTCAGAGGACAGATTTAACTCTTGCACAATAAAGGTTAAAGTGTTCTGATAAATGTCATGTACAAGTGTGCAGTTTGGTTCATACCTGAGTCCAGGTACGTTTGTCTTTGAGTGTAGAGTATTTGTACGGCAACCTACGCACCGGCCTACTCACTACTGTTGTTTTGGCGTGCAAGGTCACAGTATGTCCCTTGAAAAGTGCTTTTGATTTATTTAACCAGATTGAGAGCTGTGCTAGGTATTTCAACCTTCTCCAACACGAGTCCATTATAGGAAGTGAATCCTTCCACAGGGATGTGTTTTGTGTCTGTTTCTGGTAGATCCCTGACATTGTAAGATAAGATGTGACAGGCTTTGCTGTAGAGCCTCTGTGTTGCCCTGGATCCCCCCCCCCCCCTTCAGCAGTGAATCTCATAGGCGATCTGAGAGTCCATGAACAGGCCTGTGTGATTTAGAAACATCCCCTCAGCCTCTGATGTGATCACAGGCTCGGCTTCCCCTCCCTCCCCCGCCATCCTCCTCATGGTTCGTATGTCGCCCTCCTGCTGCTGCAGCTTCTTGTTGGGGGCCAGAGTGGGACTCATTGTCTGGCCCTGCCCCGAGGACAGGGTGTGGCTGGAGGTGTCGGACGGGGCGGGGCAGCCCAGGTTGGTGGTGGAGACAGCTGTGGGGGGGGCAGGAGGCAGCACGAGCTTGGCCCGGTTCAGGACGTACATCTCGTGGCCGCGCTCGTCTCGGTACTCCTCCAGCTGGGCGAAGGTGGTTGGGCCGTCGGAGTAGTCGTTCACATACAGGATGCTCTCCTCCTGCAGGGTCAAAATCAAAGGAACAGCAAAATGTAGAAAATCTGAGGATTTTCAGGTTCATATTTGTATTTTGTTCCTCAACTGCGACATGTCTCCATGCTTTAATGGCCAAAAAGGTTTTTATTTTTCTCATACTGCCTGTGCTGCAGCACCTCTTTTCACCCTCTGTCTGAAACCAGAGCCCAGTCTGCTCTGATTGGTTAGCTGGCTGGCTCTGCTATGCTTGGTCAATCGCTAAAAGATGTTCCGCCCCTTAGCCTATAGCGTACAATGTGTTGGAGCGCTAGCCAATAGAAGCACAAGTGTTACAGAGTCAAAATCCCAAAGCTCCCTATGGAGGGAGTTTATCCCCATCAATTTCCATCACAGTACAGACAAACACACCCACCTTCTCAGCTGCCTCAGCCTCCTTCTCTGGTTGGTGGTGGCGGCTGTAGATCATGGCGAGCAGCAGCAGGGCGGTCAGAGCCAGCAGGGAGATGCCCGCAGCGATGGCCGTCTGCGTGGCAGCCCCCAGAGCGCTGAAGGCCATGCTGCCCAGAGCGTACAGCGGCTCCCGGCTCACATCTGAGCCCGCCGCCGAGCCGTGGCTCCTCAGCCGGGGCCAGGACGGGGAGTACGGCGAGGACACCTGGGACCACGAGGCCCAGATGGAGGAGGTAGACGAGGAAGAGGAAGTAGATGAGTTGATGGCCAGCTGGAAGGTCACCCTGGCCACGCCCCCTGCGTTCCAGGCTTCACATTCGTAAAAACCTGCGTGGGCCACGGTCACATTGCTGAGGAACAGCATGCCGCTGCCGGTGTCGGGGTCGAAGCGCTCGCCGGCAGTCTTCTGCAGACTGACTCTGCCTTCCTCTGACGGCTCCTCGGCTCCACCCACTCCACCTCCTCCTGCTCCCAGCTCCTGGACCAGGCCTCTGGGGGAGAGCACCACCTTACCCTGGGACGCCTTCCTCCATGTCACCTGAAAGTCATGCAGTGATTAATTATCATTTTATACATAATCAGACAATCAGACTCAGTTAACAGTTAAAGCATGTAGGACCTTTACTTAAGTGAAATACCTAATACCACAATGTAAAAAGAAGTTAAAGTAAAAGACATCCCTCTGGTGTGAGCTTTGGGATTTTAGCCTTTGTAGACCATTTACATGCACACAAACCCATGTAACACACTACAGGGAAGGGAATACCCCAAAAGCATAATAGGGCCTCTTTAACAATAGAACTGCCAGAGGTCGCTGTATACCTAAAACCGCCAACGGGTCAAATTTACCCGCTATTGATTTTCAAGGTACAATGTTCTTTTATTTATCATACAGAACAGTGAGTTTTGATCGCACAGGGATGAAACTTATACCAATAGAATCTGTGGACTCTCAGCTTTTCATATGATATAGTTTGTGCAGATAGCATGAAGTATAAAATATCGCTACCAGTGCTGATTTAAACGCTTGGTGTTAGACTCGTGTTTTGTTTAGGTACAAATCTCTCTATCTCTCTCTCTATCTATCTATATCTATCTATCTATCTATCTATCTATCTATCTATCTATCTATCTATCTATCTATCTATCTATCTATCTATCTATCTATCTATCTATAACTATCTATCTGTCTATCTCTCTATCTATCTATCTATCTATCTATCTATCTATCTATCTATCTATAACTATCTATCTATCTATAACTATCTATCTATCTATCTATCTATCGATCTATCTATAACTATCTATCTGTCTATCTGTCTATCTATAACTATCTATCTATCTATCTATCTATCGATCTATCTATAACTATCTATCTGTCTATCTATCTATCTATCAATCTATCTCTCTATCTATAACTATCTATCTATCTATCTATCTATCTATCTATCTATCTATCTATCTATCTATCTATCTATCTATCTATCTATCTATCTATCTATCTATCTATCTATCTATCTATCTGTCTATCTATCTATCAATCTATCTCTCTATCTATAAGGAACCGCAGTAGACAAAAGACGTTGCTATAGCAACACGTCATGTTTACGCTGCATTTTCTATGAGGTAAATACTACCCGCTGGCGGATATAGGTATAAATGGCAATTTTTTGGGCGATTTTTTCAATCTGACTTCATATTGACCATTTTTAACAACAGAAGGTGCTACATAACACACTTTCAGGAAAAGTCACGGACAGGGAGACTTTAATATTTTATTGAAAAAAAGCCTACAATCAAAAAACAGCTGCGGGTAAAATTGACCCGTTGGCAGTTCTAGTGTTAAAGTATAAAGTGTGAAAGTACTTAATGCAGAAAAATCTAAACATAAGCCAGAAAGAACATCCAGAAAACTCAGTTATTCAAAGGAAAATAGACAGTTAGTTAAATGTTTATAAATGCCAACTCTTGTTATGGTATTAAATGTTGGCTAATTTAATTTATAACAAAACAATATTTTATAAACTTGGTGTGTTTTATGCTATATGATTGATGTAGTTAAGTAAAGAGTACAACATGTTTTCTTTTAATTGTCGTTGAGTAAAAGTATAAATAAGCAGGGAAAATAAATACTCAAGTTCCTCAAATGTGCACTTAGTACAATACTTGAGGAAATGTACTTTCTGCTCTTATGTCTGTCTGACAGTGAGTTACGAGTAAGGGGTTACACAGTCTCCTCAAAGTCTCCCTACCTGAGGCCGAGGATACCCTGAGGCGTGGCAGGACACCCTGAGGCTCTCTCCCAGGCGCACAGCTAGCCTCCTGGGCTCCAGCTGCACCAGAGGGGGGATACACACCAGGCTGTTGAGGGGGACCTCCACCAGGCTGAGGTGGGAGAGGCGGGGGGGCTCGGTGCACACCAGGCGCCGCTCTGCAGAGCTGAGCAGCCGCTGACCCTCCTCATCGATCCAGCTCCTCAGCCAGTGCAGAGCGCAGTCACAGCGCCACGGGTTGTCTACAGCGGAGCAGAGGACAGGGGGTCAGGGGGTGGGCAGGACAGCTGCTAGTCTCTGGAGGGGGTGGGAGACATATCAGAGAACTGAAAGACGATGAGTTAATGTTCAGTGAACAAGCGTGTGTATGTATTTGATCTATGCATTGACTGCATAAGGAGCTGTTTCCGGATAGAGCCTTTTTCATGAGCACCAGCGTGTTTTTGCATTTGTTTTCAATGAGGAGAGATTGCATGCCATCGTATGCAGTTGCCTCGAGAAAAAGCACTTCACCCAGCGTCCTTTTTTCTGAGTGTTCTGCTGTTCTGGTGCTCAGAGCAGCTCAACTTTTCAATTTTCAGAAAAGCACCGGTGACATCACAGTAGAAATTGGAGGAGGAGCTTGGTTTTGGCCCTGTCTTAAGAACACTAACAAGCATAAGAAGACCTAAAAGCCCACTTATTTGAGCATATCACTCAAGCGGACTCTGATGTCGCTGCCGGTGAGTGTTTCTTTATCTCCGTACGTGGATTGCCCTCCTTGCTCTACGGCCTGGCAGATTGAGCGGTAAAGTGTGAGAGCAAAAATCTTCCGGTTGGTGTTCAATCAAAAACAATGTCAACCAATTATCCCAAATATATATATATATATAAAGACTAAAGGCTGAGCTAGTAGTCTGTTGAACAAAAGCAATAAAATGCTGTCCAGATATCGTTGTCAAAGAAACATAAAGAAAAACACATGAATTTGCTGTTCCTGTGTGTTGTGCTCACCTGTGATGCGCAGCACCTGCAGGCTGACCAGAGGTCTGAGGGTGGCAGGGCCGATGGTGTGGAGGTTATTCCTGCTCAGGTCCAGCAGAGCCAGAGAGCTGAGCCCGACCAGAGCCTGCTCCGCTAACATCTCGATGCTGTTGTGCTGCAGGTGGAGCTCCTGCAGGCGCTGCGGAGACATGGAGGAACTCTACGTATCAGCTGAGCCTCATAGTGTCATGAGCTGAGACGGGCATCTTGCATTGCTTTAAATTAAGTTCAAGTCAAATGTAATGAACATAACACACGTGCCTTACCTGTAAACCACGGAAGGTGTAGTCCAGCAGGCGTGTGATGTCATTTCCTGCCAGGTAAAGAATGCGCAGATGTTCGAGTCCCTGGAACATGTCAGCTGTCACCAGGTGGACCCGGTTCCCGTTCAGAGCCAGCTCCAACAGCTGACCCTGGTTCTGGAAAGAGCCAGGCTCCACTGCTGAGATGCTGTTGTTCTGGAGGAAGAGGAACCAGACCATAATGTTTGATGCTGCTGGGTAAATTAAAAATGTGTGCCTTTTCTCCTTTGCTTCTTCTGTTCCTGCCTGGACACGGATCTACTTTTTATCCCAATTGGTTAGAATAACCCAAATCACCCACAGTAAAATACTGACTGGAACTTTATTTGTTTGTTTTTTCCATCTCAACTCCACAGAGTGTAACCCAGTGTTAGGGGAAAAATAAAAACAGACGCCCTGAGGCTTTCACAAGTGTGTGTGTGTGTGTGTGTGTGTGTGTGTGTGTGTTACCTGCAGGTACAGGTAGTGCAGGTGTTTCAACAGAGTCAGGTCCTGACGACGGATCTGACCAATCACATTGTCCTGCAGGAAGATGGTCTGGAAGAGGACGAGAGACGGAGGGAGAGTTAGGGTTTATCCTAAAACCTAACTTTGCTTCCTCATTTCCTTCATAATAATCGATGGCTTCTGAATATGTATCTTTCTTTTTAGAGCTTGGTTTTGTTCAGATGTACTTTGTATTGAATGTTGTAATTCAGAAGGAGACACATGTGAGCAGAAGATGTATTAGACTTATTCATTGTATTCATATATCTACTTTAATGAACTGTTTGACATTCCGTTTCAATTTCTGGGAAAGTGATCAAGGAGAGAGAAGTTGAGAATGTTCCAAAGAATGAAGACTTGATGGTGAACTGTGTGTGGATGTAACCCAGCAGTAGCGTCCTCCCTGAGTGGGTGCAGCTACCTGTGTGGAGGGGGGGACGTGTTTGGGGATGTCCCTCAGGCTGGTGGAGCCACACTCCACTGTGAGGCTGTAGCAGCGGCAGCTCACAGGACAGGAAGGAGACGCTCCACCCAGAGTGTGGAGGGAGAGGAGCAGCACGCAGAGAGGAAGCAGAGGGAACACCGCCATCACTGCCACAGAGCGGGGGGGGGGGGGGGGGGGGGGGGAGAGAACACAGGTCAGCTTTACATGGAGTCAAATCAAATATATAGCACAAGTTGAATTTACTACTAAGAGACAAACTCTAACGACAGATCTCCCACTACACGTTAGTTGGATGTTTTGTGTTTGAATCCTAAGGCTCCTGTAGGCATTTACTATTGTCCTCTATGGGAGTGCACTGGAGTTTGATGAGACATATGATGTTCATTTGATAATGCCAAATAAACGTAATTCAAACCCATTGTCGAATACAGTATTAAACATAATTCACTATCTGTGTTTAATCTTTGTTCAAAGCTGATATTTGTTTATTACTTTATGTCAGCTACTAAACAAGAAATACAGATATGGTTGAGCTCATTTAGAAATTCACTTAAAAGAAAAAAAAAACTGATTTTGGATTTAGGGGATACAAAAAGGCAAGTCTTGTTTGTCTTGTTTTATTTACTGTATGTTAATGAGTTTGTTTTGCAGAGTACATGTATAGACGAACTAAGTCAATAAATAAAAAGTAAAAAAAAGAGAAACCTGAATGTTAGTTTATTTGATGTCAAATATTCGTCCTATTGATGAATACCTCTCGTGGTAAGTGTTTCTGCTTTGTGTTGCACATATGTAGCTTTTAGAAAAAGGGCTGCCATAATGCCAGTGTTCAAATGATCCTCATTCCACTGTTTCATCCAGAGGCATCCAGCTTTCCTGCACAGTCCCTTTTCAGAAGTATGGAAGGGCATCTGAGTGCAATTATCTCGAGGATATTACAGAATGAAAAAGACATATGTCATAATATGCTAATGATAATGTGCTCAGTAATATTAAAAAAGTGATGAGATCTAGCAGGAATGAAAGAATTGGAAGCAGCCCTTTAAAAGCACACACCTAGGTTCAAACAGACTTTATAAATAAAATGTTCACAGTAGAAGAAAAATCAGACTTATAGCCACTGAACCTGGATCTGCTCATGTCAGGTATACCAACACAGCAGCATGGAGTCCATATTGTGAAAAGCTACCTTATATTTCCTATCTTTTTCCCTCAAAGGGGGTTGAATAAATACTTTCAGAGGTCTATTATATAGGGTTTCAGTAAAAACAAGAAGACACACAAACCTGCAGGAAGTGTGTTTCTAACCTGTCTGATCATCTGACTGGGCTCTGGTTTCAGACAGAGGGTGAAAAGAGGTGCTGCAGCACAGGGAGTATGAGAAAAATAAAGAGCTTTTTGAACATTAAAACATTGAGACACATCCATACAATTATGAAACCTGACAATAAGCAGAATAGGGCCCCTTAAATGTATTTGTTCTCTTGCCTGTACAAAAAGACTCTGGAAACCCTGAATAATACAAATCCAGACGTGTTTGTGCCACAGTAACGCTGCTGTTTGATTTGAGTAAACACTTGACTGACTGAAAGAATGAATCCTATCAAGTGAAGTGTGTGGTAACAGCAGCTCTACAGGGATTAAACACTCGTTGTGACACGGCTGCAGATTAAAGCTCTTTTGGATATGCGTCTGTCTGTGAATGACTGTTGCCATAGGAACCATGAGGCAAGAGGCATTGACGACGGATACAAGCATCCATCATCAAGGCCTTCCTCTGTTTTAACGGAGAAACATGTCTCTATCAAATCAGGTTTTAGGGATACTATTCAGTTGAGTTCCCTTACTTCTAATATCTGACTTCAACTGAAGTCCAGCTGTCAATCATAACAGGATACACAAATATAACAGGACGCTAGTTCAAAACATCCCTCACAAAAAAGCCATACAGGAAATAAATAAATGAAAATAAAACAGAAATATATATTTGATGTTATACTAAGCCACTAGAAATATAAAACGTGTATATCTTGAATACAAAGGCAGCCTAATTATATGAAAAAGTTTGCATGAGAAAGTAAGAAAGGGAAATGTATTTATTTATTAATTAGTTCTTCATTCATACTTTTCTTATTTTATCATCAATTTACTTGCATGTTCAAGGAGCCCTGTTTTGCTCATTTTCAGGTTCATATTTGTATTGTGTGCCTCTACTGTGACATGTCTGTGCATAGCACCTCTTTTCACCCTCTGTCTGAAACCAGAGCCCAGTCTGCTCTGATTGGTTAGCTCGCCGGCTCTGTTGTGATTGGTCAACCACTTAGAGAAGTCCCGCCACAATCACGTACAATGTGTTGGAGCGCTAGCCAATAGAAGCGTGAGTGTTAAATAATGATGTCACTTTGTCGCAGAAGTAAACAAATGAGTCTAATGGCAGCGTTTCAGGCAGGGGGGGAGTGTGTGGGTAAAAACTATAACACACGGGAAAACCCCAAAAAGCATGATAGGGCCTGTTAAATACACTTTATTAGGTACACCTGTAAAGTCTCAAGCCCCATCAGTTCAGCCATAAAGTCTACTTTTATGAGGCTGTTAATGTTGACTTGTATCCTCGGGTTGGCAGCAGAGAGATCCTAGTTATGGTTACCAAATGATATTTTGCCCCTGACGTATGGAAGTAGGATAACAAATGATAAGCACCTCTCAATACAATATAGTTCAGTACAGCCCAACCATTCAAAAATAAGCTCATGATTACATTTACATCTTCACCTTTCCAACAGAAATTCATATTTCAAACTCTGAAATGGTTTGGCAAGGCTGTATGAGAATGTGCAGGTATACCTTATCAATTAGCAATTGAGTGTTAAATGTGGTTTCAATGTATCTGAATTTAAAATACAATTAAGCAATGATGACACATATTGTTTATATTCTTGGCAATCTATTTTGAAGACGTTTTATACAATGTAGCCAGGCTCGGTGCAGCATGGAAGACGTTAAGCACAGCAGTCAGTGAGTGACAGATGGACTGACAGCAGCCAACAATGGAGCCATGTGTCTCCTGCTCTGTGAGACACAATGTCCACTGTGCTGCAGGCCACATCACACAACAGCAGGAAAACAGATGTGATCCAGCCTGCAGCAGCCTCAGGAGCAGACGTGTTGTTGTTGTTTCATACCTGCTTTATGGAGGATGGAGGACACTCACAGTGATGCCTGCCCGGCTGCACGACGCCTTCTAAATCTTCTAACCCAGGCTAAATATTCCCGATGATCCCATCTATCTGTTGAAGAGGAGCCAGGCACCTGGAGGCAGAACAGCAGCTGAAGGATGTTTCCTCACTGTGACGAGCAGCGCGGGCCCGTCGCATCCTAAGAACAGAAGAACCGCTGGAGGAAGAAGGACAGCAGAACATCAAGGATGGGTGATGGGGGGGGGGGCGTGAAAGAACCACAGGTCGGTGGGCAGGCAGGCCGCTGATCTGCAGGCCGACAGTATCGCGCTGTGAGACGGATAAGGTGTCTCCGTTAAATCCCACATCCAGCTGTCTCCTCTCCCCCTCTCATCCGACCTGTGCACGCTGCCGCTCAGAGGACCACAGTCAAGCTAGAGTCCCGCCAGCAGCAACACGAAGAACACTTCCGCCACATATGTTTTCATAATAAAAGCGGTATTACCAAAAAAAGTATAATAAATGTATATCTGCACGAAATATCCATACAACATACATACACAAGATGATACAAATAAATAAATAAATATATATATAATATATGTCATCCCAAAAATGCATGTTCTTCATAAATATGGCACCATTTGAAAGGTAAATAAACAGGCTTTCTAACGGTATAAGATGTACATCCATGAAGCATTGTTACAAGAAAGAAATAACAAATTATGCTTACATTAGTGGATTGTTTTCAATATGTCACTTTTTGGTTTAATTGTCGTCTACTCTAAAACATGACATTTTGTATCTCATGCTGGCTGGAAAAATGACAACAAAATATTTTGATACAACTTTCCTCTATATATTTTTATTTTACTATTACTCTTAAACATATGTGTTGTGTGTTTTATTTTAAGTAAAATTGGTGAGTTAAACACTTTTATTCTGAAAAACAGTCTCCCGGATGTACATGCCTTTTTAGCGGAAGTTGCAGTAAGCGTGCGGCAGCAACAGCAGCGGTGTGTGTCTCAGGCGGGTATAGCTGTTCCTAAAAACTACTCTTGACTGTGGAGGTAAGTTACGTTCTGCAATGCGGATATTATTTGTGAATTATTTGTTGTATAGCTACTTGTATACAATGTTTATGTGAAGTTTACCTAACTCATGAAGCTAACAGTTAGCTTCTGTCCGGTCAGCCTTTTATAACACAACTGGTTTTGCCTGAAACGTGGCTGGCAGCCCATATGTTATGTCAGCCGGGGGGACACCAGCAGATACCTCCATACATTCTGTCTATATGGACAGTCCATATAAACAGTATATGGCAGATACACAGTAAGTGCAGCCAGACATAGGGACCTCTCCCAGTATTTTATTTGAGTGATATTTAAAGATGCACTAAGGCTTAGTTCTAAATGAACAGAGGTGGAAGAAGTACTCAGACCTTGTACTTAAGAGAGAATAGATATATTTTGTATGTTTATTTAATCAGCACATCACAAGTATTAAATGAATAAGTGGTGAAAAGAAGAATAAGCGGCTAAATGAACTTCTTTCCTTTCCATCAGAAACCCTGTGTGGCAGTATGACCAGTGTGGAGACGGTGACCGCAGTAGGTCAGGTTCTGGTGGACCCAGCAGTGGGCCTGACCCGCCGCTTCAGAGCCTTATTCACCCTGAGGAACCTGGGAGGTACCACATGTCCACCAAACATATAAACACCCATGAACATGTTAAGTAGTCGAAGAGAAGAAATTGCATTAACAATTACAAACTTTAGCACGAATAACAGCGAGACAAGTGCCCAAAGATGCCTTTAGGTCAGACAGCCTTTGGAATTGCTGAGGGAAACATTATTACAGAGAATGTCATTCTACAGGAGAAACGTGTGTTTCGCCCTGCCTAATGACTGGAACATTAGAGCAACATCATTATAGCCTTAGCACACACACATCTACCCTCTGTTGCTCACCATTACTTCTCATACATTTTTTCAAATACACATAAAGGATATACAAATATAACAGGACGCTAGTTAAAAAACATCCCTTACAAAAAAGCCATACAGGAAATAAATAAATGAAAATAAAACAGAAATATATATTTGATGTTATACTAAGCCACTAGAAATATAAAACGTGTATATCTTGAATACAAAGGCAGCCTAATTATATGAAACATTTTGCATGAGAAAGTAAGAAAGGGAAATGTATTTATTTATTAATTAGTTCTTCATTCATACTTTTCTTATTTTATCATCAATTTACTTGCATGTTCAAGGAGCCCTGTTTTGCTCATTTTCAGGTTCATATTTGTATTGTGTGCCTCTACTGTGACATGTCTGTGCATAGCACCTCTTTTCACCCTCTGTCTGAAACCAGAGCCCAGTTTGCTCTGATTGGTTAGCTCGCCGGCTCTGTTGTGATTGGTCAACCACTTAGAGAAGTCCCGCCACAATCACGTACTGAGAGTATTATGAGATGCCAATACCAGCTCACACAAAAAATTATCACATTACTAAATGAATAGAAAAATAAAATAGGATCTCTTCAACTTTTCAAATAAAATGACAGTACACCCAGGAACCCAAAACACACATGACACACACATCATTTGTATTGTTCTATATAATCCTGCTCTCATTTATAGCTAATTGTGTCCCCTTTCATGTTATGTTGTGCCATATATATTTTCCATATATCAATTATGTGTATGAATTACTGTAAAAACACTATCAAAAGTGTTTCGGATGGGCACTTCAAATTAGTAGCGTGTGTAATGTGTGGTCCTGTGTGTCAGGTGCTGAGGCTGTGCAGTGGATCAGTAAGGCCTTCAGTGATGAGTCGGCCCTGCTGAAGCACGAGCTGGCGTACTGCCTGGGACAGATGCAGGACACGAGCGCCATACCCTCCCTCACTGCAGTACTCAAAGACACACAGCAGGATCCAATGGTCAGGCATGAAGCAGGTAAACACACACACACACACACTGTCATGCTCTGTGCTATTCTCTTACCCCGCCTCACAGATGAATGTGTGTGCATGCTTGTGATTCATCAGTCATAACGCACAAACACAAGCATGGCCGCACCCAGGATTTCATAGATACCAAAGTCCAAAACATGCTAAAAAACACATTTCTTTTAGATTTTCATGATCAAGATATGTGCTTTTAAAAAGAAATGCACATACTAAAATCACACACACAAATGTGCACTTTACTACAGTACTAAGCTGCGTCTTCAACCTAAAATAACTTTACGGAAACGAGACAAACAGCCTTTTCAGCAACAGAAAATGTTCAGATGATCACAGTATGAAGAAAATAATACATGTATTTGCTGTTAGTAATAGACATAATACAACTGCTTGAGCTGTATTAGAACTCTGTGTCTGTCTGTCCCTAGGAGAGGCTCTGGGGGCGATTGGTGATCTTGTGGTCCTGGACTTACTGAAAGAGTACAGTCAGGATCCCGTCATAGAGGTAAGAGCAAAACGGGTATCCTGTTACTAGCAAGGCACTGCTATCAGGCGAATAAATACTAAAACCACTAGATGATTTCCCTAATTTTAGGGTCACAATTAAATATGCATTGGAAGACAAGAATCAAGGCTGTTTCATTGCTGGAGTTATTTAAATGATATGATATTTCATTTAATGTGAGCTAAACAAGGAATTCATTCACTCTAATCCTCAATTTCCATGTTCGTTGCTTGAGTTTCTTGTCCCTGAAACAGTACACAAATGTCAATCAAAGCTAATGTATGAAGGAATAAGAGTGAGTGTTATTGTAAATGCAGGTAGCAGAGACGTGTCAGCTGGCTGTGCGTCGTCTGGAGTGGCTGCAGACCAGAGGAGAGAAGCAGCTGGACGATGGGAGCACAGATGAGAACCCCTACTGCTCTGTGGACCCCGCCCCCCCGGCAGAGAGGAAGAGTGTTTCAGAGCTGCGCATCGCCCTGTTGGATGAGACTCTGCCACTCTTTGAGCGCTACCGCGCCATGTTCGCACTGCGTAACCTTGGCGACGAGGAGGCTGTGCTGGCACTGGGAGACGGTAGGAAACAATACTACCACTTCCTGTTTACGCATCAATGTTTATAACATAGCTGTTTTAGTAATTTAATCATATGTAGTTTCTCTGCAGTGTTTGTCTCGCCTGACTGACTTTTTCTTTTTGTAACTCTATTTTTATTTCCAGATTTGACAAAAAATAGAATACAAACAGTACTGTAGCAATGAATAAGTACATCAGTAGCAAATACACTTTAGGACAAAGGTGAATAAAGTTGCATACAATATATCAAAGTAACACACATAGGGTGCATAACCCTTTAGTTAAGCTAGAAGGAAACAGAAAAAAGGAAAATACAACTACAAAGAAACAATTAAAATAAAAACCGAAGAATTTTAAAACACGGCTACAACCAATGAGTCACGAGTAGGATATCAGACAATATTATGGTAGCAATCCTGTTTTCCTTAACCAAAATATATCATAAAGTTATCACCCCTTTTGTGAGGTATGTGTCCCATTTTTCCAGAGGGCATCACCTTTGTCTTTTTCCAGTCCACTAACAGTCATACTTCATAATTATGAGTACCCATTGGTCGATAGTGAGACACTGCTTACAGATCCACCGCCTTGTTATGGCCTTTTTATTAGCTGTCATAAAGATTAAAAAAATATATTGTTCATTTTTTGGTAACCCCATATTCCCCAGGTAAAAGGAGACACCGGTGACATTTATATCATAACTTAGAACTTCTCTGATTGTTAACTGGACTTATAACTGACTTTTCTTCACTCACTAGATTTTACATTCACATTTAATTGATATGCTTTTCCTTACAAATGTAATGTAAATAATTTGGGCTCAATAAAGTATATGTTATTTAAACATCCCATAAGGGTTTAAGAACTCGGCAGCCCCAGAATATGTGTGTATGATCTGCCTTACAGTGGCCCCATCCTCTCCAGCAGTAACCTTTACTTTGAACGTCTCTGTGTCCAGGCCTGCAGTGCTCCAGCGCTTTGTTCCGTCATGAGATCGGCTATGTGCTGGGTCAGATGCAGCACCCGGCGGCGGTCCCGGCTCTGCGTGCGGCTCTGGAACGCTCCGGGGAGAGCCCCATGGTCCGTCACGAGGCGGCAGAGGCTCTCGGCTCCATCGGCAAAGAAGAGTGTCTGGCCGTGCTGCAGAAGTTCCGTGGTGACGGAGAACGTGTGGTGAAGGAGAGCTGCGAGGTGGCTCTGGATATGCTGGAGTATGAAAACAGTGGGCAGTTCCAGTACGCAGATGAACTGGTCAGGTTACAGGGTTAAAAGTTCTATGTTACTTAAAAAATGCTTTTACTGAAATTGCTCATTTAACAAGTTAATGCTGTCTGTAGAGTGGTGCAGTGATGATGTGATTTCTGTTGGCTGAGGTCGAAGTTAGCATCGCAAGGGCTACCTTAAGGGAGCAATTTTTGGAATTGGGAATATTGCAGAAAATAAGATAAGTTGCACACACACATTCATGATACTTACACATTTTGTTCAGCAGGATAATCTCCACACTTTACACAACTTGTACGTGTTTTGAAGTGTAATTGCGAACTACAGAAACAAAGAAACTAACATTATATATCAGGGGCTCATGACTATCCACAAACCCTGGTAAGCTAAAGGTGGCTAATGTTAGCATGATGATGTTAACTTATTTCATTTAGTTGCTTGTTAGCAACTGCGGATTTTTGATGACACGTAGAAGCTTCAGAGGTTCACCAGTTGAATATTTACTGACGTATTTTATGTTGTAGATTAAACATACAAATCTCTGAAGCTTGTATTTACTGCTGGCCTTATTTCAGGCGTCTAATCAAAAAACACATGCAAAACACCTCTGACTTTTAGATGAGTGAATCTATATAGTGGGATAATGCTGACTCATTCCCAGGTTTTTGGACTCATTACTGCACCACTCTATTGTATTGCCTTGTACAGCAGAGACAGCTGGACATCTCAGGGCTGCATCAATAAAACGATAGGATCCTGTGGGAGGAAGCTTTACAGTACAAAGTATGGAACTGTTAAAACCAACAGAGAGCATCCAGAGTTGGTGCTGTCACTTTGAGCGTTGTATGGTAACGATGAGGAGAGAGGACTCTTTGTTTCCCCCCCCTTCAAGATGCCACAGCATACATGTCCGCACTATCATTTGCACCTCCACTTTGCTCATATTGTTTTATCTGGGAGCTTTTTGTGATCAGTATGGACTGCATGTGTAAGTGTGGACATTGCTTCTGACCCTGGCCTCCTGTCAGTGCATTCTGCTTGGATTATTTATCACAAGACAAAGATCTATCCTCTTTCTACTGTGGATTTCCAGTTTGTTGGGAAGTACACATCCCTCATTGCAGGGAAACATCATCCCAAACTGGAATCTGCTCCAGAGACTAATGGTGAAACATTTGAGTGAAACCTAAATCTCTCATGGTTGCTTGGTTACTAAATAGCTGTAGAAAACAGGTTTGGATGTTTGACTCTATCCAAGTGTGTAATGTATGTAAAATAAACACGATGCTTTATACATTTATTTATAGTCCTGTGAATGTATCTCTGCAGCCTATAGAGCAGGTTCTCTGAGCAGAAAGGTATATGGGTATTTGTATGTGTTCTTATGTGATCTGTAAACGTATGCCTTTTTTACCTGGGCTGACTGATTATATTGTCCCAGTTTTTGTATATATGATTAGAGTCACTTTAAAGAAAACACCTGATACAGGTGGATTTACAGGTTGGGACATGTATTTATCTTGCATGATCCACTTTAATTCAATCAATATGCATCAATCAATTTAAGTAACATCATGGTGTCAAGCTTATGGTTCTCCATTCTTAATATACAAAGTAATCTGTTCTTTACGTTGAATTCACATAATGAAATGAAAACCGGAAATGGCCAAATAAATCCCTTCAGCTGAATTTAGCTTTAATAACCTATTATGACTTAACCATACAAATGTATAGAGATACCAACTTCAATTTGGTGTAATGTTTTTATTTTATATTTATTTATATTATTTGTTTCTTTTTTTTTTGCAGGCATAGCGACGCTTTTTTTTTAATATATATTTTTATTCAGATTTTGCATTTTATTACATCACAGTACAAACAACAAACATACACTCCCCCCACCCACAACAGCGAGGGTGATACAAACAATAGCCACAAAAACATACATAAAAGAAAAGAAGGAAATGGTCACTAGTGCATGGTATTAACATCAGTAACAACTGTAATATATACATATATACATTTGACGCATAAGGCACAGAGACTTTTTAAGTTATAATGTCCTTCATTTACTAGCAGTCACAAGACTAAATAAATAAGAGTATGAGGATTAAATCAGATCAGGGTCAGAGATATAAGAGGACAAAAATGATATTCAAATCAATACAGTAAATGGACAAGATCACATAAAATAATGAGATAAAATTGCAAAAGATAGCAAATTGCCTGGACCACATCATGACCACCCATATTATTTGTTTCTTACCGGTAGTTGACTTCCTCCAGCTGGCGCGCGAGCTTGGCAACCACTCTGTTACAGTAACCATGGAAACTAGTAAAGTTTGGGTGTCCTCTGTTAAATCGTTGTGAATGCTAAGCTAGTTAACTCCACGGTGTCAACGTCTTTTAGCTACCGTTAGTCTGATAGTTAGACAGTGTTTTGAAGATAAAAGTTCCGAACCACACGGAGGAGAAGAAAAATGGAAAGTACGGATGGAAACGACGCCAAAAGTGAGCAGAGACTTAAGTCAGCTGCCGCCTTAAAGAGCTTCATGTTGAAAAGCAGCTCCGAGAGCAAACTGAACCTGTGAGTACCGTGTTTATGGGATAGACTGTGCTGAGTGAATGCTAGTGTTAGTGGCTAGCCGGTGACTTAGCTAGCTTGTTCGGTTGGTTAGGGTACAAGTGATGGGAGCGGACAGAATAGGGTTAATAACGAATATCTACTACATTGTACATTTGACAAACCCAGCTATTCACGTTATCAAATTACAAATCATATATTAAGGTCATGGTATCTTGTTTAAAAATAGTATTAAATAAAAAGGTTCCACTTAAACTTTTAATATTGTATAAACAGGTTATTTTAGCATTGGCATTTATCACTGCATTTTATATTTGCCACAACTAATATTTTATTTAAGAATATGTCATTGTTTTATATTAATAGTTTAAAATGAATGTTATAGGCTACTGTTGAGTCAGCTGTTTATTAAGGTAGGGCGTCATGATTTTTAAAGTAGGTCTATTATATACTGATAAACCATGTGATAAACCCAAAATAAATATTTCATTTTTTATATGCAATCAAATCTGGTATATTAACAGAAATGTCTGTTTTTGTCAGTGTGTTCATCTTAACCCAATGTCATTTAAAGTTTTTTTATAGAGGTATGAAGACATCATAGTTTATACTGCTGCGACCCTTAAATTTATTGGAGTCTTTGATCGTGATTTTGACTCGCAGAAAGTTTGTTTTTTACCACAAATGTTCCTCGTAACAACTAATGTAAGATACAGTAGGTGTCATTTCATTTTAACCATTGATTATATCCTGTGAAAATAGTCTGACAAAAGTTTAGAGAGATTTAGGAGATATACATTGCTTCTTCTGTGAATAACATCCTTGTCCAGTGCTCACTTTGTTCTACATGATGTGATGGAATTGCTGCTGAACTTAACCAAGAGATTCTCAACAGCACAGGAAGCCTTCACGGACTTTTTTCATTTGAATATAACAGGTACGACCACCTCAGCCGGGTGCTGATGAAGGTGATGGATGAGCACCCTGATAATGCGGTGGACGTGATTGAGGACGTGAGCCGGGAAGTGAAGCGGGGTTTATTTGAAGACAAGCAGAGCACCCTGCGAGACCTCCCTCAGACCACAGCTGCTGAGCTGCTGGCTGAGCAGCAGCGCCTGCTCTTCTCTCGGCCAGAGGAGGCTGACCAGGAGGAGGAACTGGTACTGCATGCACCACACTGTACATTTGTCCTGATGATTCTGAGGGGAAATTCGGCTCACATGTGTCACATTCAGGGTTAGGAGGGTTACTTTAAAAATGTATTGCTTAGAGGGGGAGCAGAGGGGGTTATGTCATCACCATAGTAGGATGAGTCATTTTGCAAGCCAAGGTCACGCAGTTATATCAACAATATCCTTTAATCGCTGAGTACAAACAGATACCATGTGATGCTAATATCCTCATACTATTGGCACAAGCCCTCCATACCTCAAATATCTTATCACTAAAAAAAACATCCATACATTTTATAACAATTTAAATGTTTTTACAATCATGATGTTTTTTCTCCAAAAAAGCCATTATTTTATGCTGCACCCTTCTAAAAGCTTTGTGGGTGTATTATTAAAGTTATTCGCAACAGTTGCTCCATTTTAAAATGAAAGAAATACAAGAGATTTAAAAGTGTACATATATTTATTTATATAAACATGAGAATTGGAAGTGAAATGTCCAATAAAATATTCAAATAAAATAGAGTAAAAAAAGTTAGCATAAACATAAGAAGTAAAAAAAAAAGTGCAATAAACAGATATTTAAAAATAAAATACAAATATTTATTTAAACATTGGAAGTTAAAGTAAAATGTCCAATAAAAGATAAAATATTTATATAAACTTAAGAAGTTTAAGAAAAAATCTGCAATCAAAAGTTGTATCAAATCAAATAAAGATATTTATATAACATAAGAAAGTAAAGTAAAACATTTGCACATGATACTACAATATATATCAATGTAATCTTGAACCTTGTTTCTTGTTCTTCAACAGATGGACACACCTCTTCCTAATGTGAGTGAGGTTGCCTTCTACCTGGAGCAGGCTGGGGTGGGTCTGGGCAGAGAGGAGATGCAGAGGGTCTTCCTCGCACTCAAGCAGCTTGTTGAGAGCCAGGGGCTGCCGCGCTGCCGACTGTGGGGCAAGATCCTGGGGACAGAGAGCAGCTACATCGTGGCTGAAGCTGAGTACAGGGAGGGGGAGGAAGAGGAAGAGAACACGGAGGAAGCACAGAGGATGAGGAGAGAGACGTAGAGAAGGAGGTGAGGAAGGGGAACGTTTTTAATCAATGTAACAGATCCTCTTCATTCTTTCTTATTCATCTGTATGTTTATTCATCTTTCCTGATTTCTCTTGTTTTAATTGTTTGTGGCAAATGCTAAATAAGCTCCATCCTTTCATCTTGATCTGTAATTATTGTGGTCTTGTGGGGGGCTTTGCTTTCAGATGAATCCACTTCCTCAATCCGCCTATAGACCCCCCCCAACAGTGCCAAAGGAGGCCCTAGGAACAGGTGCCAACAAGTTTGCTTTTTATGTGTGCAAAGAGCCCGGTCTTCCCTGGGTGAAGCTCCCTTCAGTCAGTCCCGCACAGATCACCGGTGCTCGTCAGATCCGTAAGTTCTTCACAGGGACGCTGGACACCCCCATAGTCAGCTACCCACCTTTCCCCGGGAACGAAGCCAACTACCTGAGAGCGCAGATCGCTCGGATCTCTGCCGGCACTCAGGTCAGCCCCCAGGGCTTCTACCAGGCCGGGGAGGAGGAAGGTGATGAGGAAGACGAGGCCCCTCGGGACAGCTTCGAAGTGAATCCAGACTTTGAGGGTGTTCCGGTTGCTGAGATGGCCGAGTCTCTGTCCACCTGGGTGCATCATGTTCAGCACATCCTGCAGCAGGTACGTCTGATGGAGGCAGGTGGATGGAGCGTTCTCTCAGCTGTGTTTAATGCCTGAGTGTGGACTGCTTTAGGGTCGCTGTACGTGGGTGAACCTTGCTGTGAAACCAGGAGATGACTCCAATGAGGAAGGAGAGGGTGAGGAGAAGGAAGAGGAGCCTGATGAGCCTGAGCCAGAAGTTGGACCCCCTCTGCTCACACCCCTCTCCGGAGATGCAGGTTTGTCTTTGGACGTTTTTCTGCAAAACCTAATGAGATTTAATTTTCACTGGGGATCTGCTACTTCCCCTGCTGCTGCCTTACAGCTGTAAATGCACCACAGGCTGCTGCCTCCTCATCTATTCTCACATGCAAACACATACAGAAGGTTTCAGCTAACAGCTGGTAAGCTAAATTATATCAATAATATAGAAAATGTTGCTTCTGTTATGAATATTCTTGTTTGGGGGCCTCTGAATAGCTCAGGTTTAGTTTAGTTTAGTTTATTGGTTTATAGTGTCGTGGACAGTCCCCATTGATCAACTGTCACAGAAAAGAGTCAATGGGGCAGCTTTAGCCAACATGGCTAATTTCCAGCTGTTGTCCCCGGCCAGATGATAATAGACACCCTTAAAATCACAATATATCAGATTAGAGGTGGCGACCCATACACGATCTCCATTGCTCAGTACTCTTCAACTCATTAGGCAATGTCCTCTCCTCTGTCCCCCCACGTCAACGCCACATTGATCAATAAAGGCATCCTCTAGCCCAAACATATCTTTGGACCAGGTTATCAAGCTTTGAAGCTGATGTTCCTCCGAGATCATTTCTCTTCATTGCTCGTCTGTCCTCTCTTTTTATTTGAAGCAAATGTTGTTTCTGTGGTAAGCATATTCACACAGAGATGCACAGGGAATTCAAAAAATGCACCCAACATTCAAGGAACAAACATAAGCCGCTGAGGTTGACGCGATTCATCAAAACGTTTATTGATCCAAAAATGTTTGGAACAAATCTTAATAAAATGAAAAAGCTCAATTTATCATGAAGTGCACAAACATTTGGTCCTGATAATCCAGTTATCAAAAAGCTGAACTAAATAGAGCAACCCACTCCCCGTCTCTCCCACACTAACTTCTCACAGGTGATTATATTCCCTGAGTGCTGCTCATATCCATGAGACCCACTTCTACTTCCACTCAACTGCAAGTCTGGGGCAAATATTTCACTTTTTACAAAAAACATTTTGCATAATACTTTTGTTTTGGTACATATAGTTTATTTTGATGGCATTACTTTTAAATAAGCAATAGTTTAGATGCAGTACTTTTACTTGTAGCAGATTATTTCTACACTGTGTTATTACTACTTTTACTCATTGCCTAATGAGTTTATAAAAGTATTTTTAATATTGGTGTCCCTCAGAAATGCTCAACATTCCTCCCTGGACCTCCAAGATGTCCTCCGTCCTCACCTCTCAGCACGCTCTAGCTGTGCTGCGCTCTAACCTCTGGCCAGGGGCATATTCATACGCTTCCGGAAAGTAAGTACAAAGATCTGAATCCCCCTACTTTCTGGGTTTCCTGAAGGCAATGTTGCAATTCTTAACAACCATGCTCTGTCTCTTCATTTAGGAAGTTTGAGAACATTTACGTTGGATGGGGTCTGAAGTACTCAGGGGAAGGGTTCAGCCAAGCCGTCCCCCCACTACCACAGAAAGAATATCCCAGTGGACCGGAGATCACAGAGGCCCTGGACCCGTCGGTGGAGGAGGAGCAGGTGCTGAAGGAAGCTTTAGAGGAGCAGCAGGCCGCCCAGGAAGAGATGGAGGACACAGACGACCCGGAGGAGGAGGATGACGACTGAGAGAACAGTTACACATTTTACATTTCTACATTTGAACTTTTAACTATTTATATGTAAGTAAATGGCCAAATAAATCAGTTTATTAAGCATGGATTGTTGTTGTTAATTGAAGTAAGACGGGGCCTGCTAGCAAGTAAACATAGATGTTCATAATGCAAACCTTCAAATCGGCCCTATCATGCTTTTTGGGTTTTCCTTTTCCTGTAGTGTGTTATAGGTTTGTGTGCGTGTAATTGGTCTGCAAACGCTAAAATCCCTGTGTTTCCTCCAGAAGGAGTTTCTCTCCCCCCCTGCCTGAAAACGCTTCCATTAGACTCCTTTGTTTACTTTCATAACATAATGACATCACTATCTCACACTCATATTTCTACATTGTACGTGAAAGGCTGAGGGGCGGGACATCTCTAAAAGTCATCACAACAGAGCCGGCCAGCGAACCAATCAGAGCAGACTGGGCTCTGGTTTCAGACAGGTGCTGCAGCACAGGCACTTTGAGAAAAATAAAGAGTTTTTTGTACATTTAAAGGTGGGGTAGGTAATTCACTTCAGAAACCCTTTTTGTTATATTCCATGGAATGCTCTTAACATCCCGATAGCAATGAATACATGAAATGCTTTGACAATAAATATATACAAATATTTCATCTGTGGAAGCCGTAGTGCTGTAAAAAGTACGACCAATTATTTTAGCCGGCCCAGCTAAAATAACTGGATGGCCTACCTGCCTGTCAGCCTTCCATCTGTGCACAAACTTATCTCGTGCCCTCATTGGTCATGTGCGCGTTCGTGTGTGTTGGAGGAGGGGCTCTGTAAGGAAGTGGCAGATTTTTTTCGGCTGCGTACTTTCAAATTCTAGCGCACTCGAGCTGGTTTCTCCATTCTTACCTACCCTACCTTTAAGCAGAAAAGCCGTCACAGGGGTACAAAATACAAATATGAACCTGAACATTAGCATAATAGGGCCCCTTTAAGATGTTTAAGATTGAGGGAAATGCACTCGACATGTTAGTTAGACCTTAAGGACACACACAATGGCTGATGCTGATTTTCTCTATTGTAAAGAAATGAATCCACACGTGTAAGCTTTTCTAGTCACAATCAAAAGTTGGTGTATTACATTTACACCAACTTTATGCCAACATCAGCATAGCCATGCCCTGGATTGCTTTCCTCAGGCCCTATTGTATGGCAAGTACTGTTTGATAAGAAGATTAAATATGCTGTAAAATCCCTTTAAATCAGATTAAAGATAATACCAACATATCGGAAACACAGTTTAGGTGGTTAAAGGGATTTTATCGACCCGTCTACATTTTCCGCCAGTTAAATAGGAATCAGCAAGAGGGTGTCAGCAACTTAAAGGTCCCATGTCATGCTTTTCCGGTTATTACCCGTCCCCTTGTGTGTTATGAAGGTTTTTATGCATGTAAACGGTCTGCAGAGTCACAAACCCTCAAAGTACACCCTGTAGCGAGTAAAACTCTAACACAGAAAAGACCTGTCTATGCTGCCCCAGAACGCCTCGTTGGAGATTTCTCTTTTTCCATTGTTTTCTTCCTGGGTACAGTGACGTGCCCATACCCAAATGGACCAATCCGTGGAGCCGTTACGTCCGCGGTGCCGTTAGGTTACACACACACACACACACACACACACACACACTCAATCTTTTCTCAGCTGCAGCTCTGCCGATTTCTCCTCCCTGAGACGGCGGGACGCGGCGAGGCTGTGAGTCGGTGTGTGAGCACACACACAAACTCCCAGCCAGGCTGCGGGTGTGTGTGTTTGGGCTGGTTTCGGGCTGGGTTTCGCTGTGTCTCGCTGTCTCGCAGACGGCCAGTGGCCGTCTGCGAGACAGACGGCCAGTGTGTCTCGCAGACGGTTATGAGGGGGGGGGCAGGAGCTCCAACAAGCCGTTTAGGACAGAGAGTGAATACATATACTATACAGAGATGCTGTATGAGAAACCAATGTGAGTTTGGAAAATTGCACAATATAAATCTATTTTAGTATACCTCAACAATGGAATTATGATCAGTAGAAATGGCCATGACATGGGACCTTGCACAAGATAAAGTTAGCCCATGTGTATTAACTGACCTCTCATTACCAAGTTAGTACTTAGACTACACAGTGAATACTGTTTTGTTTTTATTCAAATGATTAGGACAATACATAAAATATACACGACTGTTACTAAAACAAGTTCTCAAATAATCGAGATAGCTCAAAATGAAAAGTTCAGTTTTTTAGAGATGAGAGACAAAAACATCTGCCTGTCATAGTATATTAATATATTTTTTTAAATGCTCAAACAGGACATTTGTTCAGTAGGCTTTAAATATATGAATAATGTTTATTGTTCTATTTGTCTTACTTGTATGGGGTTTCGGATGTGCAGGGGGAATAACTGGCTGATTTCCATGTAATTTAATTTTGAGTAGTAAACATAATAAGTTTTGTGGTATGAATAAAGGTATAGAATAACATAACAAATGTGCTTATTTGTATTCCACCCTGCGCTATTGGTAAACCATTTCTCTGGCTAACCTCAAACTTTTCAATTAATCTTCAAAACTTTCTCTAGCAGTCGTTGCATAAAAACATTTGTGAACCCACGTCATCAAACGCTGCCGGAAGAAGGTATGTCACGTGCGGTAGAAAGCTCCAGATCAACATGGCGACCTGCATGAAGATGCGCGGCGCTGCAGGACAGCTCCACAGAAACTGGGCTAGTTTAATGAAATTAAAATGTCCCGGCAACAGCAGCAGCGGCATCAGTCGGACCCTATGGACCGACACACCCGCACCGAGCCGGCTCCAGCCCCCCCGGTTCTCCTCCAGCTCTTCGCTCAGCTCCGCGATGACAGCTGGCTGCAGGCTGACCGTCAGACCTCACCGCTGGATGCGGGTCGGTGCCGTTCTCCATGGACGGACCGAGCTACTCTCAGCGAACTCTCCACCTTACTGGGTCCAGGACAGGATGTACGGGAACCGGGCCGGCGGTGCGGGGTTCTCCGGGGACGGAGGGGACAGTACCGGCTCTGGGGGAGAGGAGTCCGGGGGAGAAGGGGGAGTACCGTATAATGCACCACAGATGACGGCTCTCACCCCCATGATGGTCCCGGAGGTGTTTCCGAATGTCCCGCTGATCGCTGTGAGCAGGAACCCGGTGTTCCCCCGCTTCATCAAGATCATAGAGGTGAGGGGCTGTGCTGCGTTCAAGGACACGAGATGATGTAACCACACAGCAACATGTAATCTGTGGAGGAAAACTCATCATCTCTCTCTTACTTTATCTTAATGTCTCTAATGTGTCTCTTTAATATTCTATCTGACTATCTCTCTCTAAATAGTCTATATGTCTCTCTTTATCTGTCTCTCTCATATGTATCGGTCTCTAACTGTCTCTCTAAAATTCTAATTTAAATACCTTTATTGGTATGACCATAATGACAATATTGCCAAAGCATTTTACAAATATGACAATGAAAATAGCATCTTTACATATTCATTTGGAAAATACCCTTAAAATATTTCCCTTACTCCATCCCATTTCTTAAACGTTTTTAAGTGACTAAAAAGAAAAAGAACAACATAAATCATTATATTGCAGGATATAACACATATTCACATAATACATAACTAAAAAGCAAACAAAAGAGATTTAAATTGAGCATTTCAGTTAGATTCCCTCATGTTGTGCAGGCAGAAACATAACTCGTCTCTCATGTAAAAGTGTGTGTCTGTCCCTCAGGATGTGGCATGTTGAAACCTATAGGGTAGCAATATTCCTCTTCTTCTTCTCCTACTAGTATTTTTAATTTTGAGATGTCATTACGTTTTTGAAACCTGGGATTACAGAGTTAAATACATGTTAGTTGTTTCATTGAACGTTTCACATTTTAGAAGGGAGTGCACCTCTGACAAACAGCTTCTTTAAATATGGAAAATATGTTGATTAGATGTGCAAGACAGAAAATTAATTGTGGATGGAGACTATTATGACCAAACATGTTTGGTACATCAGATATTCCAGCAGAAGACCAAAGCTCCTAGGTCTGTGTTTTCAGTGCTGAGTCGCAGTGTGTGATGAGTGTGTGTTTGTTGCTTTCAGGTGAAGAACAAAGAGCTGATGGAGCTGCTGAGGAGGAAGGTTCGTCTGGCCCAGCCGTATGCCGGAGTCTTCCTGAAGAAAGATGATAGGTAAGTGGAAACATGGCTGCTGCGATCACTGATGGTCGGAGCTTTAGCACTTTTTTGTGTGAAACTTCAGTGTTAATTGGATAGCTTGTCTGTATGTGTCTTGTCAACTTCACAATAAAAGCTTTGGATCAATTTGCCAATAGGAGACTTTTATTTTGAATCAGCTTCAGGAAGTCAGAATCAGGTTTATTTACACATTTGCTTTGGTGCACATGTAAACACAATAAGATGAATTAGGTTTTAAAAAGGAGCAAATATAGAAGAAATATAAAAACTATTTTTACATTTACAAATATAAAATAAATGTTTACAATAACTACATATATATATATATATATATATATATATATATATATATATATATATATATATATATATATATATATATATATATATATATATATACATTTTTTCTAAAAATAAGTACGGCAAGAATATGACTAATTACTTAATAAATCAGAAATTAAAGTGAAAGAGCCGTGCACTTTCAAAATAAGTATTATCGAACATAAATCTGCAACATTATACTGTATAATTTGCCAGGTTATATTTTGTAAGAGGAATGGCTCACATGATGTAACGCATAGTAATGTGGGAGGGGTTAACAGTCAGTGTCAGTATTTTCAACTGTTTTTGAAAGAGAGTACATTTCTGTGACATTAGAGGGGCTTTATTAGAGTCAGAATCATCTTTAAAAACAGGTTTATTGCCAGGTAGGTTCACACATACACATACTTGCTTTGGTGTATGTGCGGTTCATACATAGACACAGTAATATACACTTTTATAAAAAAACTATTTAAAAAACTATTTTAACATTAAAAAATATAGAGAAATATTTACACAAAATCTAGATATGCAAAAAACTAAGAACAGAAAATATAATTGGTTGTCTTTTTTTTGTCATTTTTTACAGTAGTTATTTTTTAGTATATTTATTTTTGGTTATTTTCTTATAATTTAATTTCTCTTACTGTGTCTATGTATGCACTGTACAAGCAGATTCTTTCCTGGAGGACTTGTTTTCATCTTTTCTTTGGTCTGCAGATAATTTTTAAATATATCTCATCCATCATTTGTATCTGCTTGGATCTACTTTAATGGGCAGTGTGTCATGAAGACTAATCAATGAGTGCAGTGACCTGTGAAATGGGCTAACAACACGTCTGTGTGTCTCCTGCAGTGATGAGTCAGATGTGGTGGAGTCTCTGGATTCCATCTACTCTACAGGCACCTTTGTCCAGATCCATGAGATGCAGGACCTGGGAGACAAGCTGAGGATGATCGTCATGGGACACCGCAGGTTAGAAACGGGCGTAGTCATTGGTTGGATAGAAAATGTATAGACTTTTTCTTACAAGTCAAACAGTTTCCGTACCTTGTGTGGACCTCTGCTCTTTACATGTTATCCTTTGTCAGGATCCGGATCACTAAACAGCTGGAGGTGGAGCCTGAGGAGGTGGAGGCGGCCCCTGTGTTGTCCGAGTCTGAGACAGAGTCCCAACCCAAAACAACACCCAGACGCAGATCCAAACAGAACCGCAAGGACCCGGCGGACCCGGCGGACCCGGCGGCCCCTGCAGCGGAGCAGGTCCAGGAAAAGGTTTGTGACATCTCAAGCCTTTACACATGCTGTCGGTATGTAACAACAACAACACGTTCTCCATCTGTGACCTCCATCCTCCATGGTAAAAATAGCCTGATTTGAGCTGTGTGGCCATGAGTGTATTTTTACAGCAAACATTGATTTAAGCTTTGAGTGCTGTTCGGCTAGCCTCCGCACAAAGACCACCAGACTCTGGGACAGTTTTTTTTATCACAAAGGCAATAAGACTGTAGACTCCTGAGCCCACCACTCACATACTGTATGTAAAACTTTTTTTTTTTTACTTCTGTATCAAAATCTGAAATCCTTTATAACTGTGTGAAAGACCCAAATGTATGCACAAGTTTTAGACCAATATCACTTATAAATTCAGAAATCAAACTTTATGCCAAAGTAATAGCTCGACGATTGGAGAAAGTCCGTCCAACATGAGTTCATTATGACCAAACAGGCTTTATGAAAAAACGATTCTCATCAGATAATATCAGGAGACTACTGCATGTTGTTCCTTTTGCAGCAGACATAACATCGCCTTGCGCCGTATTATCAGTTGATGCTGAAAAAGCTTTTGACAGGCTAGAATGGCCATTTTTGTGGCATACAATGCAAAGAATGGGTTTTGTGGCAAAATGTATGATTATGTTGAAGATCCTATATAATAACCCAAGTGCTATGGTTCTGACAGGCAATTTCTCTAGAACCGCTTGCACAGAAAATAAGACTATCCAAAGAAGTAAAGCAGATAGTTGTAAAAGAGACAGAGCACAACATTTCGTTATATGCGGATGATCTACTATCTTACTTGGACGAGGTACCAACTACGCTTCCTAAGCTGTTAAATATCTTTACCCAATTTAGTTCAATATCTGGTTACAAGATACATTTGAATACATCATGTATTTTACCCCTCAATAGTGCCATGGTTGAACTAAACCTAAATACAGAATTGCAGATCGTCCAACACTTAAAGTATTTGGGAATCGATATACAGGTATATGCCTCATTAGACACAATAGTAGCAAAGAACTACAAAAGAATGTACACAACAATTAAAGATGGCCTAAAAAAGTGGATTAATATAACAATTTCTTTAGCAGGACGAATTTCAATCATAAAGATGAATATTCTACCAAGACTCAATTTCTTAGCTAGTATGTTACCTTTATTTCCACCAGACGGGTTTTGGGACAAACTTCAGAATAGGATTTCAAAATATATTTGGAAAAACCAATACCCAAGAATCAGATACAAAGTTCTGCAATATGACAAAAACAGTGGAGGCCTTAATGTTCCCAATCTCGAGCTCTATTATTATTCCTTCACGCTACGAGCCTTTACAAACTGGATTGATGAAAGCACCAATGTACCTTGGATTAAAATTGAAAGAAGTATAGTCTATCCCCTTAAACTTGGTGATGTCTTATTTTCTGCCATGTCGCCATATGACTGTATGCATACATTTGGACCAATTATTGGCCAAGCTGTGAAAGTGTGGAAACATGTAGAGAAATTGTGCAATTGGTCTGTAGATTGGCATATTAACACACCAATTTTCCATAACCTGTTACTACGTATTGGAAAAAAAGTAATCCAATTCCCAGAATGGCAAACCCAAATCAACCGGATATATTGGCATCTCTGCAGTATGGAACACAGATCTAAAAAACTACACGCAGACTATTGATTGGAAGAGAATATGGAATAATATCTCCTTAACATCGCGTAACCACAATCACCAATTGATACAGTATAAAATGATACACAGATATTACCTGTCAACCAGAAAATGCTTTCAATTAAGGATGATTCCAATCCCCATATGCCTTCTCTGTAACCAAAAGACTATTGGCACATATGTACACATGGTTTATGAATGTACTGCAGTAAGAACGTTCTGGAAACAAGTTATTGACATTGTATCTGAGATTATTGGAGTTCACATACCCTGTCTCCCAAATATTGTATTGTTGAATGACGATTCTTCTCTTGACCTACAGAACCATCAGAAAAGGGTGCTTTTCGCTGGTCTAACAGCAGCCAAAAAAATAATTGTAATACGATGGAAACCCCCACATACTTTATTTATTAAGCAATGGATATCATCCTTCCATGACCTACTAATCTCAGAGCTGTCAATCACTTCTGCTAATAAGGCTAAGGGGGAAACATTAGAGGCTATTCAAAGAGCTGCTGATCTGGTAATATCATTCATGTAAATTATGATTGTACATATATGCACACCTTGGTGCAATTGTAGATTATTAGGAGTCAATCTCAATTCAGTTTAACACTAGAACTGCCAGAGGTCGCTGTATACCTAAAACCGCCAACGGGTCAAATTTACCCGCTATTGATTTTCAAGGTACAATGTTCTTTTATTTATCATGTAGAACAGTGAGTTTTGATCGCACAGGGATGAAACTTATACCAATATAATCTGTGGACTCTCAGCTTTTCATATGATATAGTTTGTGCAGATAGCATGAAGTATAAAATATCGCTACCAGTGCTGATTTAAACGCTTGGTGTTAGACTTGTGTTTTGTTTAGGTACAAATCTCTCTATCTCTCTCTCTATCTATCTATAACTGTCTATCTATCTATCTATCTATCTATCTATCTATCTATCTATCTATCTATCTATCGATCTATCTATAACTATCTATCTATCTATCTATCTATCTATCTATCTATCTATCTATCTATCTATCTATCTATCTATCTATCTATCTATCTATCTATCTCTCTATCTATAAGGAACCGCAGTAGACAAAAGACGTTGCTATAGCAACACGTCATGTTTACGCTGCATTTTCTATGAGGTAAATATTACCCGCTGGCGGATATAGGTATAAACGGCATTTTCTTTGGCGATTTTTTCAATCTGACTTCATATTGACAATTTTTAACAACAGAGGGTGCTACATAACACACTTTCAGGAAAAGTCACGGACAGGGACTTTGAATATTTTATTGAAAAAAAGTACATACAATCAAAAAAACAGCTGCGGGTAAAATTGACCCGTTGGCGTTTCTAGTTTTAAACAGATGAAATGTTATGTGGAAAAAAAGGTATGAATGTATTTGATTTGGATAAATTGTTATGCTATAATATATATAATATAATAGATAGATGAACTCAGACGATTGTAAACAAACATCAGGTAGGATTTTCTGTGAAATGGCAAGATGGGTGGGAAGGGGGGAGGGACGGGGTAGCATGGGAAAGGGATTCCTATATTTTTTTCTTTTTGTATTATTGTTTATCTAATTTGTATCTGTGTATAAGTCCTTCTGTGAGGGCAAAAAAAAAAAGAAAGTTGGTCACAAAAAAAAAACTGTGTTAAAGCAGAAAAATAAAAAGGGTTGACTAATATATTAAACAAGAAGGCAAAGTTCACCATGGTAAAAGAGATACGTTGCAATATTTAAAAACATAAGTTAATTAATTAAGACAATAACACCTTTGAATGAAATATATAAATGCAATTACATTACCAAAGCGACTTAATACACTTAATACTGCGGGCAGTCCCCACAGGAGCAGTTTGGGGTGAAGTGTCTTATCAACTGGCATGACAGCACTTAAAGCAAGAAGTACAAACAAATAAAAAGGTCGCTCTTTCTCTCTGTTCAGTTCTTTAGACATATCCACATTTTTCAGAAACTGTTATATAGAAGCCACAAAAGGGCAATGAGGGTGCTTTATCCAATGGGGAAATTCACCTAAATAACTTAGTGTTTATTTACTTATCATTAGGCTTTGATGATAAGTGATAAATGATGATGAATTGTAGTTTATATAAGGTTGTGATTTCAGCTCTGTTTTTGTTTTCTGTCAGATTTCAGAAGCAGACCTGACTCCAGAGCTCCAGCCTCTGTCCTCCTCTGACATCCTGATGGTGGAAGTGGACAACATTCAACACGAACAGTTCACCGTCACAGAGGAAGTCAAGGTACAGAACTCACATTCCAGGGAACCAACAGGAGGGAAATGGAAAGATGAAGAAACTAATCTGATGTGTGTGTGTGTGTGTGTATGATGTGTGTGTTCTGCAGGCGCTGACCGCAGAGATAGTGAAGACCATCAGGGACATCATCGCTCTGAACCCACTCTACAGGTCCGTCCTTACTCCTTACTGCATTATCTGTCACAATCTGTCATCAAAACGTTGTTTCATTTTGGTTGTGATTATTTAGATTTAGCGATTTATACGAACATAGTAACACTTTAGCCTGTTCCACATCATTTTGACATAGAAAGAAAATATTAATACAAAAACAATTCAATAAAATGGAGCAGGTGGAGAATTGTATGCACAGTACGGCAAAATCATTGTAATAACTCATTTACACACTAACCTCGCCTTTTTTTAATTAACATTATTTAGTTTGCTATTCGCAGATTTCGCACTTAGCCTTTAATGTTCTTAAGGCAATTTCGATGTAACTTTTAATTTGCCTTTCTATGTGAGAATGTAATGTGTAGTCAGTATTTGATTAAGTCTCAGATCAGCAGGAAGGAATCCAAATGTGATGATGCTAAAATATAAGCGGTCGCCTTTCTGAAATGTTCTTCTGTATGTGTGTGTGTGTGTGTCAGAGAGTCGGTGCTCCAGATGATGCAGGCTGGGCAGAGAGTGGTGGATAATCCCATCTACCTCAGTGACATGGGAGCAGCTCTGACAGGAGCCGAGTCCCAGGAGCTGCAGGACGTCCTGGAGGAGACCAATGTGAGCATGACTCATGGTTCATATACAATTAGTTAGACTTCAACAACTCTATCCTAAACGGAAACTATCTATTTAGATGTGCATAATCAGAAAGGGATTATTGCTGCCCAGTTTTTCGTTTTGAGCCCATCAGCCACTAGGGGCAGCATTTAGCCCATTCCACAATTGAACAAAAATACACATGGCTCAGTTTGAGTTATTGAGACAGTTTTAAGTGGGTTAATTGCCAATAAACTTCTGGTCTTCTGATAAAGAACAGCAGCTTTTCTATTTACATGTTTTATATCCACACACACACACACACACACACACACACACACACACACACACACACACACTGTAGATACAGCTAAATGAAAATGGATATATTATAAGTTTGTACAATTAAATGAAATGTAAGTAAAAACTAAGTAAAGAAAATATAA
Organism: Dissostichus eleginoides; assembly: GCA_031216635.1. NCBI lineage: Eukaryota > Metazoa > Chordata > Actinopteri > Perciformes > Nototheniidae > Dissostichus > Dissostichus eleginoides. The sequence goes on along the minus strand of CM062270.1, from coordinate 7,247,471 downwards.
ATAAACAAACAAACAGTATACATACAGTTTATATACATATATATCTACAGAGTACAGATAATAAAAATACACAATATAAATATATACAGAATAAGTTAGTCACACTTTAGCAGACTAACCTACTGCTACTAGATAAACTATAAACATAGGATATATACGAGGATGTGTGAAAAAAAGTTGAATTTCTAAAATGTAATACTTTTTGCATTATACTGTATACATCTCTATAGTGTATTCAATATTTATAGTTTTGTTAATAGTGTTTGTGACCTATTGAAACTGTATATACTTTGGATATTTTGTATCTGTCAAATATATATACTTTAATTATACCTATAAATTAAACTGCACTTTGCTGCTTCTTTTGCCCTTCTGGTTAGAACTGCAGTTGGTTGTCCGAGTGCAATGATAATGAAGTTGAATCTAATCTAAGACCTTCTTGATGTGTCACGTGTACATGCTATGAAAGCTGCTGTGTGTCTCTGCAGATCCCGAAGCGTCTGTACAAGGCTCTGTCTCTGCTGAAGAAGGAGTACGAGCTGAGCAAACTGCAGCAGCGGCTGGGCCGAGAGGTAGGGGGTCGTCACTGAACATGGAGGCTTTATACACCGCTCTGCTGCACCCCCCCCCCCCCTCACTCCTTAATGTGTGTCCCTGCTCTGCTCACAGGTGGAGGACAAGATCAAACAGACCCACAGGAAGTACCTGCTGCAGGAGCAGCTCAAGATCATCAAGAAGGTAGAGAAGAGCGTCCGTCTGTCCGTCACTGTGTCCCTCAGACCTGCAGCTTCATGTGTTTAATCTGTCTGTGTGTGTGAGCAGGAGCTGGGTCTGGAGAAGGAGGACAAAGAAGCCATCGAGGAGAAGTTCAGAGAGAGGCTCAAAGAGAGGACGGTCCCACAGCACATCATGGACGTCATCAACGAAGAGCTCAACAAACTGGGGCTGCTGGACAACCACTCCTCAGAGTTCAAGTGGGTGTTGTGTATCTCTTGTCCGATCAGTGTAAGACAGTCTTTGAATAATTCTGTCATTTGGTTGACTTCCATCTGGATACTTCATGACTTCCTCTCTAGTAGGGCTGCTCAATTATGGCAAAAATCATAATCTCGATTATTTGGGTCAATAATTGATATCACGATTATTAAAAACGATTATCCATTTACTTTGAAAACACCCATTTATTGAAAAAAAGAAATGTGAACAGTATGTTTTTAACAGTTGATTACCCTGAACTTTAAGTATAATTCAACTGAAAAACCAATACAATTTTTTATTTTTAAATACATTTAAAAAAAAAGAATCGTTTTATTTCGATTATGTTGTTTTCATAATCGTTGCAATTAAAATACGATTAATTGAGCAGCCCTACTCTCTAGGATAAACTTAAAGTGTAATTTATATTTGTAAGTTCTTGTTTGTTTTTGTATTGTTATATTCTAATTGTTACAAATGGGTTTACCCTGTTCCAGGTGTTGACATGATTCCATGGGACAAATCATACATTCAATTTTGGAAGATTTGAAATGCTTTATTTTTGTATAATGTTTTGAGGAAGTCACTTTTCTCAGCAGGTTTGCAGTGGTTACATGCTTAGGCTGCACAATTAATCAACACTTCTTTTATCACAATCGCAATACGGTCTAGTGCAATATTCAAATCGCAGGATGTACAATATTTGTTAAATGCTAAATATGTATTAAAATACAATTTTCATGAGGTTTTGTGGAGTTGCAGAGGTATTCCTGCCTAAACAAAACATGTTCGGTACAGATCCTATTTAAAAAAAATCACACCATAATAACTTATTCTATGAAAAAGAGAAGTATTATTAATAAATGATCATTCAAATTATATTGCAATTTCAGGTAAATAAATCGCTGTTTGTTTTTTTCAAATCGTGCAGCCAGGGTACATAGGGTGTGTTTAAGAGAGAAACACGGACAGTAGACAGAAGTTGGATGCATGGAAACGGGTCATTATTGCAAAAAAGATTCCACAGGGAAGCTTTGATGTTCAAATGTACGTAGCTTAGCTTCATCATTAGTATGCCGCTGTAGCTCTGTCAATGTAACCGACCAATGAGGATAAACAGACCAACCTCAACAACTGCTTTGTGTTTCAGTGTAACCCGTAACTACCTGGACTGGCTGACCAGCATGCCCTGGGGGACCTACAGTGAAGAGAACCTATCCCTGGCAACAGCCAAAGACGTTCTGGAGGAAGACCATTATGGGATGGATGATGTCAAGAAGCGCATTTTGGTTAGCAACACACAAACACATACCATCCAAAGACGTTCAAATATCCACACATCAGAGCTTTTTCTGATGCAGATGAACATGACCTCCTCTCTCTCTGCAGGAGTTCATCGCAGTGAGCCAGCTGCGGGGCTCCACCCAGGGGAAGATCCTGTGCTTCTACGGGCCCCCGGGTGTAGGAAAGACCTCCATCGCCCGCTCCATAGCCAGAGCCCTCAACAGGCAGTACTACAGGTTCAGCGTGGGAGGCATGACTGATGTGGCCGAGATCAAAGGACACAGGTGTGGAACGCTAAACTGCTTTTATTATTACGGAACGTCCTAATGATAGCTTACACTGTCAGTATCCCACACATGGCTCCCTCTTAGGGCAGGATTGGGTCATTCAATGGGGGAACATTTGGATAAGGACTAGAAATAACTGGATGTGATGAGTTACAAGTACAGATGCACTAAAAAAGGCTAAATGTTAAAGAGGCCCCATCATGCTTTATGGGGATTTCTGTTTCCTGTAGTGTATTATATAGGTTTATGTGCGTGTAAATGTTCTGCAAAGAACAAACATGTAACCTATTTTGAAATAACCTCATTTAAAAATATATATATTTCTAATATGTTAACTAATAAAGAGCAGGCTGTGTCTTTTATAAACAAGCATGTACAGGCTAAATAAATTATTTCAATTCTCCTCTCTGCTAATGGTGTGGTTAAGAGATGACAGGACCAGAAGCTGGTTGCTTGCAAATTAGCTACAGTATTAGCATAATGAGTTTGGTATGGCTGTGTAAAACATATTGGTTGTTGATAAAAGGGGACAGCAAGCTTACTGCGAGTTAATGTGCTGCTTATTCAGGAAATGTTTCATCAACAGCTGTTACTGCTTGCCTTACTGGTGGATTTAACATCATGTTGTGCAAGAATAATTACACTTTCTTATTTATTGGCCAATATGTATCATCCACATACAGTTTACAGTATAATGTGAGTCCCTTGTTATAATTTGATGAAATATGGGGGCATGCTTTATCTTAAATGTGATGTGGGTGTGTCTGCAGGAGAACGTATGTTGGTGCGATGCCAGGGAAGATTATCCAGTGCCTGAAGAAAACCAAGACCGAGAACCCTCTGGTGCTCATAGACGAGGTCAGTATAACATGTCAGTTATCTAGCTCAGCAGCAAGGGAGCGGGAGTCACTGACTGTTTGCAGAGCCCTGAAACACTGCATCCTAACCACAGAGCCTTGTTTATGTCAAGTTTAACGTTATTGAACGTTTTGCATGTCAAAATGGAACAACATCGACAAATAACTCCCTTGAATCCCTAGCAACACTAACTTGGTTCCCAAAATATCCCTTATCGCCCCTGTCATTACCAGGTGGACAAGATGGGGCGCGGTTACCAGGGCGATCCATCCTCTGCCCTGCTGGAGCTGCTGGACCCCGAACAGAACGCCAACTTCCTGGACCACTACCTGGATGTCCCTGTAGATCTGTCAAAGGTAAAAGCGTGTCCTCTTGTGTACATTTCCCAAGTCACTGCTACGTAGTACGTACTCCAGTGGAGGTTTCCTCAGAACAAAGTGAAAGGGTCAAAGTTGTGTAAGCCTGCCTTTCTCGTCTGCTCCATTCAAGATTCTGTTTATCTGCACGGCCAATGTGATTGACACCATCCCAGAGCCCCTCAGAGACAGGATGGAGATGATCAATGTGTCTGGATATGTGGCCCAAGAGAAACTGGCTATTGCTGAGGTAACACCAACACCAACGGATATATATATATATATATATTCATAGTTCATAATAACATGCTATTTTGCCTGGTGTTGTTGATCATTGTTATAGAATTGTCATGATGGTGGTGGAGTTTTCTCATAGATTTGGTAAGAAGTAGTTTGTAGAAAATGTACTACATCACTTTTTGTCTGTGTATCCAGCAATACCTGGTCCCTCAGCTGCGCTCTCAGTGTGGTCTGACTGAGGAAAAGGTTTCCATCTCCCCCGACGCCCTCAGTCTGCTGATCAGGCAGTACTGCCGGGAGTCTGGAGTCAGGAACCTGCAGAAACAAGTAGAAAAGGTAAGATGCTTCTTCTGCTCTGGCTCTTTTCAGAGAACAACATCCATGCTTGAGCCAGAATACGATCACGGACCTCATCAACATTTATCAATCAGAATGTGATGCCCAAAGTTCGCTCTGGACCCCAGACTGAAAAAAAGTCCCCACCCTTATCAGGGAGGCCCTACTTCATTTTCACAGTAGTTTCTTTACTGTTTTGATAGCTTTTGTTCAAATTTCACCCCAATGTATTTATATTGTGCTAACTGGTGCTACACACTATCATAGGCAAGCCTGTCCTCTCTGTGAACACACACACACATCTTACGGCCCGTGTCCACAGAGCGCCTTTTCTGGCAGGATGCTGGGCATCTCCCAGCGTTTTGTTAGAGGATCATGATCTTCGGACAAAGATGAAAGTAAAAAACACTCACCGGCAGCAACCCCTCAGTGCCCCCCCGGCTGATCTGCTCCACATACCGGCCTTCCGGTCTTTGTTATGACAGCTTCTATTTAAAAGACACAGTCAAAACCAAGCTTCTCCTCATATTCCCCGTGTGACGTCACCGGCGCTTTTCTCAAAAGGTGAAATATGAATCCAACAGTTGCTAAAACGGTGTAGCACTAAGAAAATAGAGGTCGGGTGCAGCGCTTAAAAAGGTGTTGTGTTGACCCGGTCCCCGATGCAGCCACTGGGCTGACACTGTAAAAACCTTAACAATACATTATTTTAGTGAACACTGATGATACTCTCTTTTCTAATGCAGAGTTTTTTTTAAGGTTTTAAGTTTTAAGTTTAAGTTAATTGCTTATTCAATGGCACATCCTCCAGTGTTTTTTTTTACCTTTTCCGTCCGTTTCTCAGGTGTTCCGTAAGGTGGCGTTCTCCATTGTGAGCGGCGAACAAACCATGGTGACTGTTACCCCTGACAACCTGCAGCTCTACGTGGGTAAACCCATTTTCACAGTGGATCGAATGTATGACGTCACGCCACCTGGAGTGGTTATGGGGCTGGCCTGGACTTCTATGGGTGAGAGACACACACATACACACATCAAACCAATACCAATAAAAGATACAACATGCTGAAGGTCTGCCTTTTTTTGTAGGGGGGACGACGTTGTTCATCGAGACCTCTCTACGGCGCCCTTCTGACCCTAAAGGAGAGGGCTCTCTGGAGCTGACCGGTGAGTCATTGTACAGGGGGGGGGGTTTGTCAACTATGTCTGTTATGTTCAGCTGAACAGAGCATCTTTAAAGTGCTGTTGTTCCTCTACAGGTCAGCTGGGCGATGTCATGAAGGAAAGCGCAAAGATCGCTACAACCTTTGCCAGAGCCTTCCTGATGAACCAGGAACCAGAAAATAACTTCCTGGTCAACTCCCACCTGCACCTGCATGTCCCTGAGGTAACCATGGAGAACTACTACTGCACTATATGTGCTTAGTTTTCTTTCCACATTCTTACTTATACATTACTAGCGACAAATAGTAGGTAAATACATTTTATTTGTGCAGCATTTCATCGCGCAAGTTTGATTTGTGTTTACTGGCGTCCCTCAAACTAGACGCGCCAGGGAGGAGGCGGGGCTTATCTCCATGTAGACACCAACAACGTTTCATTAGCCATGGCCAAAATCACTCTTTCTGCTGCCTTGTACATAGTGTGGAAGTCACACAATCGTTTTAAAGCCTTTATATTTCTTACTGTCAGAAGTGAATCAGCTGCAAATCAAACGTGTAGCCTGAGGTCTGCAACAGAGTTTAAAAGCGGGAGTTGGTGTGTGTGTTATTGATTGCTCAGGGTTAGACAAAAAGAGGCCTAGGTCGTCAGCATACAGGGAGACTATGACAAAACATCTTAGTATTATGGGTTTCATTTTCATATTGGAATGTCTAATATTTGTTTGGTTTTTCTTCCAATTTAGAATATTTATTGATAGTTTCATTCACTCATAACAGTGCATCCCTGCTATCATTACTTATAGGCGAGCAAGGTCAGTAGAGAGCAGTCTTTGCATGAGATTGATCTTACTTGGCTTAAGACGTTTTCTGGACCCAGTGTTGTAGAAATTAAATTTGATAGGAGTTTCGTTGGACGGAAGATTATTCAGATTGACCTGATTTGAAAATCCTGTGATGGTATTAAAAATCCACAGTAGCTTGCAGCAATGCTTCATCTTATCTGTTTGACAACAACACTTGTTACTTATTTCCAGGGAGCCACTCCTAAGGACGGACCAAGCGCCGGCTGCACCATCGTCACAGCACTGTTGTCCCTGGCAACCACGCAGCCGGTGCGTCAGAACGTAGCCATGACAGGTGAAGTGTCACTAACTGGCAAAATACTTCCAGTAGGAGGCATCAAAGAAAAAACTATTGCGGTAAGTACAAGACGCACCCAGCCAATCGCATCAATCATATCAACGCCCTGAAACAGCTGAGCCAATCACAGATGTTTCTGTAGGCTAAGATTTTGGATGAATTGACAACCTGACATAAAAAGCTTTCAACCCCACTTCTCTCAGGTTAAAGCTATAATTTAAATTTTTAAATTAGTATTTCTCAATAGTTTGACATGGATTTTGCGTGTCCCCTTTAGGCCCGTCGTGCTGGAGTGACCTGCATCATCCTGCCAGAAGAGAACAAGAAGGACTTCTCTGACCTGCCGGACTACATCAGCGAGGGTCTGGAGGTCCACTTTGTGAAACACTACAACCAAATATACCCCATAGCCTTCCCACAGGACCAGTCTTAACCAGCTGTTTTGATCTACAACACTGAAACCAAGGCAAGATGGACCAAGACTTATTTTCATGGAGCTCCAGAACCCAGAACCAGTTCGATGCCACGTTATGGTGATTTCTATTCTGGTTATAGTTGTAGTAAATATGCAGTTTGGATCAAGATCCTGTTGTGGAGAATGGGGCTACATTATCTGTCCCAAACTCCTCCAGAGGAACAGGGGCTTTGTGATCACACAGACATAACCAGCTTCAGCCTCCACAAGAACTCTGAATGTAGGAAGACAGTGTGATAGCAGAAAACATCTCTGGACTGAAACCACCTAACCAACTGTGCCAACGATGGATATACACAGTAAAGGCCCAGTGATGATGGTGATGATGGACACTGGCCGGTCACCGCAGGATATGATGTCATCGATGATCAGAGGTTGAGGTGGCCATCTGGCTGCCAGGCAACCTCTTTACCCGCAGCTGTCATCATACAGCGCTGTGGATGCAGTCTTTAACAAAAATATAATTTTTATACTATTATATGCAGATCTGATGATGATGATGTTGAAATAAATTAAATTATAAAACATAACTCTGCTGGCTGCTGTTCTTATTACTTATCAACCTGTGAACCTTTTAATGAGTGGTGTCACTTGATTATAACTTTTGCGTAATATCGTGTTTAAAGTCTTCAAAGCTTGTGTTTTTCATGAAAGAGAAAGAGAAACCTGTCGGCTAGTTAGGTTCGATTGATGGTTCCTCATGTTTCCATTGCAAATCAACTTTTTATTTGGAGTCATGGTGCATAGGGGGAAGATGCAATCAGATGCTGCAGAACACAGAGCTGTGAGTTTTAAAAAGGTAAACTAATGTATGACAACCACGCTGCTGTCAAGTGTTCATTTTCATCTTGACTATGGTGTGACTTACATTCAACATTATAAAACATTTCCTTTAGTGATGGTAAATAAAGAGTCATAGGGGGTAGGCTGTATGAATTATTTTAAATATGCACCTTGTCTACTACTATTATAGAGGATACTTTTTTTTACTTTTCAGACTAGTCAAATATATTTGGCTAAACACAGTCTCTATCTAGTGGACAAGTGTAATCATTGCATGATCTTCATAAAAAGGGACATGTTCATCCAGAGTTAGTTGTATTTTGAGCTTCAAGTTATTAACTCTGTTGCATAAAATTAATGTCATTATTGTATGGGCTCAGAACAGTCTCATAATACACACATGCACAAAGAAGGATTCACACTTGTATTTCATGATCCGCAAAAGGATTCACTCTTGTATTTCCGGATCCACACTTGTGTTTTTCAATGCACACACAAATGTGTTCCGTTTCATATACATGTAAATAAAATCCAAATACAGAAAAAAGTTTTACATATGTATTTTTGATCCTCACATATTTGTTTCCGTTTAAAACCTCTGAACCTGCAAACACAAACCGCTTTCTGTGCACGGATCGCTGTGCATTCATGTGTGGGTTTTTTGAGACTCCCCTGACGGTCACCCGATTCGTACTTGTAATTTGTTCTATCTATAGCCAATCAGATGTCTCCTTCATTCTAAGCCAATCACATGAGGGTATGATTTCTTGCGTTCATGACGTAGCGCTTCATATACGCATTTTGCGCTGTCCGGAGATGATTATTATATGATATACGGTATTATTATTCAAAGATAAATAAGGAAGTGTGTGTTATATGAGATGGCAGAGAGGTTTCAGCTCCAATTACTAAATCAAAGAGGCTTAATGTTTTCGATTATATTATATCACTATAGCTATGTGGACGGTGTCAATGTCCAATGTTGACAATAGCGGGTGTAACTAAAATACAAGATGTTTTTATTTATATATATATTATTAATAATAATAATAATATAAAATATTTTATTTGCGTGCATTACCTGTTCGGAAAGTGGCGCTGTACTGAGAGTGGCAATTTTATTTTGTAATTATATAATACTTGTAATAATGGTGCGTTCACACCGGACGCGATGCGAATAATCGCTCGAGTTTCTTGCCGGCTGTCAGCTGTTTACTCGCCTCATTCATCTGAGTCAGCTTCTCGAGCCGTATCTGGCCGTGCAACACTTACTGTATGCAGTCGCGGACTGGCCATCGGGACGTACCGAAGTGAGCCGGTCGGGCCACTCCGATCGGCCCACTTCGGTACCGGCAGGGGCGGACTGGCCATCTGAAGTTGCTTTGACAGGTGACAGAGGTCTGTTACACGGTGGTTTAGGCTAGTTTGCAGCTCCAGCCTGTGGACGTATTGTGCCTGTGATATATATACCTGCCTCACGTGACTATACCTCAGTTGTATGATTACCTGCTTACTGTGAATACACGGCGTTGAGACACAGCCTGACTTGCCTTGTTTATTAATGCACCTACATCTACAAACAAGGTCCACCGTTTCCCCGCAGCGAGGCTCCCCCCGTTGACAGTTCACTGTCTAGCACCCACGGGAAGGGGTGCTGTACCTTAATAATATAAAAGCTTGTATTTGCGTGCATTTCTTGTTCGGAAAGTGGCAATGTACTGAGAGTGGAGGTGTCCAGAGATTAGCGCCTGTAGGCAGGCTCCATGGACAGCGCAAAATGCGTACATGAAGCGCTACGTCATGAACGCAAGAAATCATACCCTCGTGGGGTGCACGCTCATGTGATTGGCTTAGAATTGAGGAGACATCTGATTGGCTATAGATAGAAAAAATTACAAGTACGAATCGGGTGACCGTCAGGGGAGTCTCAAAAAACCCACACACGAATGCACAGCGATCCATGCACAGAAAGCGGTTTGTATTTGCAGGTTCAGAGGTTTTAAACGGAAAACAAATATGTGAGGATCAAAAATACATATGTAAAACTTTTTTCTGATTTGGATTTTATTTACATGTATATGAAACGGAACACATTTGTGTGTGCATTGAAAAACACAAGTGTGGATCCGGAAATACAAGTGTGAATCCTTTTGCGGATCATGAAATAAAAGTGTGAATCCTTTTGCGGATCATGAAATACAAGTGTGAATCCTTCTGTGTGCATGTGTATATTATGAGAATGTTCTGAGCCCATATTATTGTTTCAGAAGCAGCACCATTACACTCTTAAAAATAACCAGCGTTTTGGATTGACATCTTTGTGCAGAACAGTTTACACAGAAGACGTGTCCTAGATTTACAGACGTCTCTTTCCCAATGTTAGTCAATGGGAAAAAGTCTTTCCGGGCCCAGCGACTGATACGGAAGTGTAGTACTGCGGTTTGGCCACAACGAATATTTTCCTCAGAGTCCGGCGCACTTCCTGGGGGCTTGGTACACAGGGCCGCCGCTTGCGGACAGGCAAGGCAGGCAACTGCTTGGGGCCCCGGACCAGTGGCGGTTCTAGACCAATTTGACTGGGGGGGCCAGGCTGGGGCCACTTATTTTCTGAGGGGGTCACAATAAATGCAGGACGAAAAAGACAAAGACAGTATGAAGTAATTGCGCATAGGCAACAATGCAATACAGTTATTGGTATTTGTTTCAGTACACATATTTATTTCAGATACTTAGTTACAGTTTTTACGCTCTAATGCAGGGGTCTCCAACCTTTTTTAGGATGAGAGATACTTTCAAAAAATAAAACAAGTTGTTAGCTATGAAGGTAAATACGGTGCAAAATGCGAGAGCTTGTATAGCTGATGTGAGCACTTGCAGAAAAAAAATCTGAGCTTGTGTGCATACATTTACACTTGTATAAATTAATATCCACGTATCTGTGAACCAAATTTGAAGTCACAGAAAAAAAAAAAAAAGTTTTGTAGCTTGTAGAAAAAAAAATGAACTTAGTGATGAAATGTTCACTTGGAGAAAAATATATATTTTTTAAATATATTTTCCATTACAACTGCAACTTGGTTATTACAACCTCTCAAATCAGTCATTACAACTTCACGAATCTGCTCTGTGGCAGTATAAATCGACAAATCTGCAGCCTTGACCTTTGCTACACTTCTTGCGATGAATGTGTCGCTAAAGTAATTTTCACCTGTAGATGTGGGGGGAGGGAGGGGGGTTGGAGCGAAGGGGCGGAGCTATCAGAACGACGAGGCGCAAGCTCGGGTCAGTCACACACAAGTGACTACTGTTGCCCCTTTCACACCAACGCATCCCCCCCTCTAGCTCCGTGCTTCGCTCACAACAACAACGGGGGACTGCGTCGGGTCGATGATCGTGTTACTTTTAATCATACTGTAACGTTCCACAATAGGAGTCGGAAACAGGCCTCAAGTTATTAGGTTTAATAACTCCTTTGATAGCATGCAGGTTCAACATCACTCAGTACTCCACTCCATATAAAATGGGTGATGTTAGCATAGCAACCGAAGCTAAACTGACTATATTGAGTAGGCTACTTGTTGCTTGTTGCTTTAACTTGTGGCATAAGCCGTTTTCTACAGGCACATTTTACCGGCGTATTTTTCATTATGATTCTACTTGTGATAGTCGGACATGACAACCTGTGCAGCCCATGTATTGATTCCATCTGATAGCTGCTATAATACAAAACAAAACGTCTGCCCCCTCCACAATGATCAATAACAGCGAACGGATGGTCAAAGTAAGGTAAAAATAAACAGAATCACACAAAGCCTGGTTACTGGTTAATGTGTGGTTGCGTTCTAATCACTTTGCTCAGCACTACTGCTTGTTTCAACTTTTATTTGCCATACTCTCCATGAACTGTTAGTTCAGGTTAATCTCGCCCCCCTCCGACGTAACGTGTGACGTATGCGGTTCTTGCCTCTCTAGACCGACACTTTTTTCGAGCTTGGTAAGAACCGGTTTTCGGGGAAAAGAGCCGGCTCCGCTGCGGCGTGAACAGTAAAAAACTGTGCTTATCAGGCACAAGCTCCGAACCGGCCCTGGAACCGCGTTGGTGTGAAAGGGGCAACATGCGGGGCCCCGCAGTCATCCGGTTCGACCTGACATGGCTGTGACTGACCCGAGCTTGCGTCTCCTCGTTCTGATAGCTCCGCCCCTTCGCTCCAACCCCCCTTCCTCCCCATGTTCCTCCCCCCACATCTACAGGTGAAAATTACTTTAGCGACACATTCATCGCAAGAAGTGTAGCAAAAGTCAAGGCCGCAGATTCGTCGATTTATACTGCCACAGAGCAGATTCGTGAAGTTGTAATGACTGATTTGAGAGGTTGTAATAACCAAGTTGCAGTTGTAATGGAAAATATATTAAAAAAATATATATTTTTCTGCAAGTGAACATTTCATCACTAAGTTCATTTTTTTTCTACAAGCTACAAAACTTTTTTTTTTCTTCTGTGACTTCAAATTTGGTTCACAAATACATGGATATTTTTATACAAGTGTAAATGTATGCACCAAAGCTCAGATTCCTTTTCTGCAAGTGCTCACATCAGGTTTTACACGCTCTCGCATTTTGCACCGTATTTACCTTCATATTAGCCACTTTTACTCCTCTTTTTTTTGTTTTTTGCAGTGTATATATTTAGCACATTTTAACATTATTAAATGCTTACCTTTAACCTTTGTGTGCTGTTTGGGTCTGTGGGACCCGTTTTCAGTGTTTACTAAAAGAAAATGTATGCAATTTAATTATTTTAACCTGCTTTATTTGGGGGTGAACCTCACATCCGCTAGGGGGATCCGGGGGCATGCACCCCCGGGAAGATTTTTTTTAAAATGTCGATGGCCATTCTGACCCTGCTCACACACACACACAACTGAAACCAAAATAATTTACAGACATATGTAAAAATCTCTCATACACACACACAGGGGCGGATCTACCGGGGTGGCATGGGGTGGCAACTGCCACCCTAAAAAAATAGCCTTGCCACCCCAGCTGCCACCCCAGTTGGCATCTTTGTTTTGAAAGAAAAGTTGTGGCTCATCAGACATTTATGAGAGAAAATCTCTAATGTCCGAGTGCAAGTGAATGCAGAACAAGACGCGAGTATTGTAACCCCTCCCCCGGCCCTGGCGCGAGCTTGGAAATATGATTGGAGGCGATTTCATTTGAACGGGGGACGGCGCAAAACGAGAAGCATTCGGATTCAACTAGACGGAAGGAATGAGGTATTTGCGGTCTACAATGACAGACAAGAGACTGTCGAGTTTGGCTGTAGTCAGCATTGAATCAAAACCTGATCAAAACGCACTAAAGCTGTTGATCTTAATAAGTTTGTGAGGCGTTTTGCTGAACAAAATGGTAATAGCCGCATTCAGCTGTAATAGGCATGCCAACTTGATGCTCTGCTCACGGATGACTCGATGAGCATAAAAAACTGTTAAGATGATGACCTTGTATGTGTGTATATATATTTTTTCGTTGTGGGGGTCTGCCCCCAAAAAACAGTTTTAAGTCCTGAGAAAGTCAAATAAGACGGTGTGTAAAACTACACTGCCCAGCCAGAAGAAAGTAACCACTTTGATTTAACTAGGCCAGTAGGTAAGGACTTTCCACTGGATAATAACTGCAGCGATGTATATGTTTTAGCTGAATACACGTTTTTTGTAACCCTAACTGATGCAGTTAGTCACTTCTTTAATGTTTGTTCTTTCTGATGTAAAGTCAAGGTTGTAACTGTTTGCAGTAAAGTCGTGGGGCGCTGAACTGTTCGTTTGACTCTTTTGATACATGATATAATTACTTGTCTTTCAAATTTGAAGGAAGGTGAGCAAGCATCTTGAGGAACATTCATCATTAACTCCTCCAAAAAATATAGTTTATTCAATAATAAATGAATATGTGAATCATAACAGTGATTGACAGCTGATAGGAATAATATGATTGTTAATAGTATCATATTCATTCAGACAAACATCGATGAGACAGTTAATTAATGTACTTATTGCAGCAGTCTGCATAGATTTGGTACCCCTGCTGGTCTAAGAGTGACACAAACTCATTCAGTTATTGTTCAGTTAAAATTCATTAAATTAAGTCTGCCACCTTATATATTTATATTTAAGGCTTTACTGATGTGCCACAATAATGTCACCTAATGTTATTGACTTAAAATATCAATATTGTGGCTTTCCAAGTTAACATTGATTGATATGACTGCGATTAAATCAGCATATACTTCTGCCAGGGGATGCCACCCCATGAATATTTGTCTAGATCCGCCCCTGCACACACACATGTGAAACGCTCTCACACACACACAACAGCGTTGCAGTCGGGAAGAAAAGCAATGTGGAGCGGCACCTCACCACTTCATAAGGAGTTTAACCGTGACACTTTTCGAAATCCCGTTTGTGTCCCCAAAAATAGGCCTATGTTTATTATTATTTTTTAAAGCAAGCCGTCATCGCCATGGAGGAGCACACAGCCTCTGTGAGCGAGCGAGACAGAGAGAGAGAGAGAGCGAGAGAGCTAGAGAGAGCACACCTATGTGTAAGAAAAAAATAAAGTAAGAAATCATTCATGTGTACAATAGGACAGTAAAAAAAAAAAAAAAGTTTAAAAGGGGAGTGATTAGTAAATAGAAAGAAAGAATGCTAACTAGGTAACATAAGATAAGAATAAACAAGTTTAAATGATTTGTTATTGGTTGTGATCATTTTCTAAAGATGTTTGGATTATTGAAAAGTATACAGCTCCCTTTCATATGAGTGTTGAGAGCTGTATCCATAAATTCATGTTGTGCTCAAAGTGCACCAGATTGATGCATTTCACTTCAACATTTAAAAAAAAATCTTCCCTGGGGTGCATGCCCCTGGACCCCCCTAGAGGATGTGAGGTCCACCCCCAAATAAAGCAGGTTAAAATAATTAAATTGCATACATTTTCTTTTAGTAAACACTGAAAACGGGTCCCACAGACCCAAACAGCGCACAAAGGTTAAAGGTCAGCATATAATAATGTTAAAATGTGCTAAATATATACACTGCAAAAAACAAAAAAGAGAGGAGTAAAAGTAGCTCACAACTTGTTTTATTTTTTGAAAGTAGCTCTCATCCTAAAAAAGGTTGGAGACCCCTGTTATAGAACGATACATTTGACAATTTTAAGCTTGGCCTACCATTTTATTGGAGCGATGACGAACAGGTGGGGCTTGACAAGACCCACCTGTTCAAAGTGGGGAATGGCAGAAAAAGTTTGAGAACCACTGAGTGAAATGCATCAATCTGGTGCACTTTGAGCACAAAATGAATGTATGGATACAGCTCTCAACACTCAGATGAAAGGGAGCTGTATACTTTTCAATAATCCAAACATCTTTAGAATATGATCACAACCAATAACAAATTATTTAAACTTGTTTATTCTTATCTTATGTTACCTAGTTAGCATTCTTTCTTTTTATTTATGCATATTTTACTAATCACTCCCCTTTTAAACTTTATTTTTATTTTTTTACTGTCCTATAGTACACATTGGAAGGATTTCTTAGTTTATTTTTTACAACTATATTAAATAGATAAAGGTGTGCTCTCTCTAGCTCTCTCTCTCTGTCTCGCTCGCTCACAGAGGCTGTGTGCTCCTCCGTGGCGATGATGGCTTGCGTTAAAAAATAATAATAAACATATTTGTAAAGTGGGGGAAACAGGATTTCGAAAAGTGGGGGGGACATGTCCCCCCTGTCCCCAGTGGAAATTACGCCATGTGATCGACGTGTTGGAGACCCCTGCTCTAATGGGTCCGACTAGAATGACAAATATCGTTAGTTCCGCCTATTCCTTCAGCCAAGAAATCGTTTAATCATAAACCATTTTTTTAATTTTTATTTTATTTTCAGGGGGGCCACAGGGGGGTCCAAAGTCAGTGTTAGGGGGGCGCTGGCCCCATGCATAGCGCGCCGTAAAATGCTGCTTCTTATCTTAAGTTTCGTTGCCTTGCTCCGCGCCGGGGGGGTGGGGGGGGGGGGGTGCTGTCGGCTGTGCGTGGTGATGAAAAGCTGGTTCGAGGGGCCCCAGGTGAATGTTTGCCTAGGGCCCCCACAGACTCTAGAATCGGCACTGATGCAATATTATAATGTTGCTTGTTTAGTTGCAAATAAGTCGCTGTGATTCTGTAATTAACCAGCAGACGAAATTTAAACTTAAACTTAACTCTTTGCTTTTGTGATCCGCTTTTCAGTCTCTTCATCCTCTCTCCTCTCCTGCGCATATTTAATTTGATGTTCTTTGACCCAAGTTCTCCTTTCAGGTAATAATTCTCCTAATTAAAATGCGCTAATTTGCATGCAGTTACCAAGGCATTGCAGGTGAAAAGGATAAAACAAAAAACAAACATAAAAACATATCACCTCACAACTTCCCCAGATAGTTACTTACGTCAAGTCAGTGTTTTCCCCTGAAATGTTATGTTTAAATAAGCAGATTAGCTTTAAATCTATAGATTAATTCAGACATGGTATACACCATTTAGGCTATATGTGTTTTTTGGAAGTTTTCTTTCCATTAGAGTGAAAGAAAACATGGAAGCAAAATAGACCAAAATAACAAAATGTATAGTACATGAAAAAACGATATTTTTGCCTGTAATGTCCTGCCTTAGACAGTGACTTCATAATTTTGATTGTTGGCTGCTCATGTGCGTAGTGAATAGAAGACCATTGTCTCTGTGTTAGCTGATTATTTTGTAGAATTCTGTTGAGTATTAAACAATTACGTGAGTGTGAGGGTATTAAAATAAATTGGTCAGTAGCCTAAGTCAGAGATGTGCAACTATATTTTACTTTTTGTTTTAAAACATTTTTTTATAAATGATTGTGGGAAGTGCCCTTTTCTCACTTGAGCTCCCGCCCCCCAAAATGTCTGTGCACGTCCCTGTGACAGAGGACCAGGGGGACTACTTTCTGTCGGATGTGTAGCTTAACCCTTGACTGGTGTTTGGGTCAAATTGAACCGTGTTAAGTTCCAAGGAAAAACAATTATACAAGGATATCATTTTTCGACATGAAATTCGATATCTTATTTTTTGTAAAGACCATGTAGGATTAAACCAGAGGCACACTGACACACAGAAACACTCCTCCATGCACACTCTTCACGAGGTAAGCGTGTCTGAGTATGCTCTATCAGCCTAGTAAACTGCGGCCCCGACTCCTCCACGGTCATGGCAGAGGGAGGAGAGGTTGCGGTGCAGTGGCTGCTAACCAAAAAAAAGCCGGTCAGGGGCAGTGTGATGGGTTGTTGGACGACAGGGCGTGTATCCATCAGGGCTCCACCCACTGTACCCATAGAGTCCAGTAGAGGGCGGAGCCTGTGAGATATAACGATGGGTTACAATACTTAGTATTGTAACCCTAGTTATATAAGCACAGACGGAGCCCTCTACTAGGGGCCCTGTCTGTCCTATGCTGCTCGCTGAAGACGGTGTAGGATGACGGGCGGGAGGCGAGTCCGCCTTATATACTGTGGGCCTGCGCACGCACTCAGGTAGGCCCGCCCCTGGGGGCCGGCTACGTTTATAGATTTCTCAGTAGGTGAACGCTCGCATAGGGAGGTCGAGGGCAGTACCCATAGAGTCCAGTAGAGGGCTCCACCTGTGCTTATATAACTAGGGTTACAATACGCAACCCATCGTTATGTTCCATGGTACTTTTATGAAATCTCTTAATATATGCCGCGAGGTATTGTGAGATAGTTTTTTTGACTTTCCTTTCACAAGGTTTTGATCCACCTTTCGTGCTAATGGTGTTTTTTCAGCACTATTTGCTGTGACTCAGTTTTAAATGTACCTTTTACGATCAACATGACATTCGACAAAAAATGAATTTAACACAACAAAAATGTGCAGTTATTCAGCCATGACAGGCTTACATTTAATCAAGACAAGGAAAAGCAACAGCACATAAATCACGGTATTTCTCCTTTGCATTGTGTGGCATCCGAACAGGTGGAGGGCACAGGGTGACAGGGTCCACATCTGGTACAGAAAAGCTGAAGTTCATCAGATCTGGTTGCTCTTTCTGACGAGTGAATCCCATGTGACGCTGTTCAATGTCATCATCTACTGAAGGAAACATGATGCGTTGTCCATTTTGGTGTTTCTTTGCACCATTGTTCCATTTGTAGAACCCAGTGTCAGTAGGAGGAGGTAGTGAAACCTGACGTTGCTGTAAACTGTCTACATCTGTTACAGAAAACCTGAAGTTCATCACATCTGGTTGCTTTTTCTGACTCGTGAATCCGATGTGACTCTGTTGGGACGGTTCAGTGTCATCATCTAGGGAAGGAAACATAATGCGTTGTACATTTTGGTGTTTCACCAGTGTTCCCCTTCTTGAACACAGCGTCAGTAGACAGAGGCAGTGGAACCTCTTTGGTCATTGGTTTGGGTCGCTGTTTTGACGGTTCAATGTCGTCATCAAGTGAAGGAAACCCAATGTTTTGCCAATCCGGGTTCTTCTTTTTATTAGTGTCACCACTGTCCAAGGGAGGAAGTGGAATCTCATGAGGCAACACATTGGGACGCTTTGGGTCGATGTTTTCATCCAAAGAACGAAACCCAATGCTTTTCAGAATCTTCTCATGACAGTGAAGCATATAAAGGACAACCTCGATAGGAGGAGTACTTGGAGGCAGTGGAATATCACAAGCCATTACACCGAGAGGCTGGGTCGTAAAACTGGCCACTTCCACATCTAGAGAAGGAAACCCGATGGTTTTCTGATCTGGGTACTTCTTCTCACGAGTTTTGCTCTTGTCCAACACAGCAGGTTTAGGATTTGGAGGCAGAGGAACATCACAAGCTGTCAGATTGAGACGGTAGGACATCAGAGAGGCCACTTCATCGTCCAGAGAAGGAAACCCTATGTTAGATGAATGCGGGTACATCTTCTCATGGCTGATGTCAGCAGGTGGAGGGCTCGGAGGCAGTGGGACCTCCTCAGCGAGACAGTGCACAAAGTGTTTCTTTGGCTGAGGTTGAAAGCTGCACGAAATTCAATAAAGACATGCTTAATGTCCAAAAATCATTTTCGAACCTTTATTATAAAACTATTATGTGCTCAAGATAACATCTTACAAATCTTATATTTTGAATAATTTGAAGTCTAATGCAAGACTTACCTGTCAGTGTTATTATAAGGACCTGCCTTATTAAGCGTTCTGCTGATGCGTGACCCAGAGCCTCTTTGGTAGAGGTGACGGTCATTTGCCTAAGAAAAGATACATTTGTGTTTTTAAATGGTTTCAAGTATAGGAGCAAATCATTTCACATTTAGCAGTTGCACATCACTTTTTAAGGGCATGTGACAGAAATGCATGCATGTATCTGATTTTGATAATGTGAAATAAAAAGATTTTGTCTACTTGTAATTTAAATGTGTGCAGAAATGTCTTCATCAGGTTTGAAGACAAAGAGTTCAGTCCTGACACCATCCCCCATGACACCTCTCAACAGCTTCAGTCTCACACCTCCACATCCCCCTCCCCTTCAGTATCTCACTCCCACACACCGCTGCCCTCCCCCGACACATCAGACTCTCTCTCGATCAATGAAAGGGATGTAAACAGACTATTCAGAAAACTCAATACCAGAAAAGCAGCTGGCCCTGACAATGTATCCCCCTCCACCCTGAAGCTCTGTGCTGATCAGCTGTCTCCTGTGTTTACTGACATCTTTAACACCTCACTGGAGACATGCCACGTCCCAGCATGCTTCAAAACCTCAACAATCATCCCGGTTCCCAAGAAAACAAGGATCACAGGACCAAATGACTACAGACCCGTCGCCCTGACCTCTGTGGTTATGAAGTCCTTTGAGCGCCTTGTCCTGTCCCACCTGAAATCCATCACAGACCCCCTCCTGGACCCCCTGCAGTTCGCCTACAGAGCCAACAGGTCTGTGGACGACGCTGCCAACATGGCCCTTCACTTCCTCCTCCAGCACCTGGACACAGCAGGAACCTACGCCAGGATCCTGTTTGTGGACTTCAGCTCCGCCTTCAACACCATCATCTTCATCATCTGCTGCAGGACAAGCTCTCCCAGCTGCACGTGCCCGACTCCACCTGCAGGTGGATCACAGACTTCCTGTCTGACAGGAAGCAGCACGTGAGGCTGGGGAAACACGTCTCTGACCCCTGGACCATCAGCACCGGTTCCCCTCAAGGCTGCGTTCTTTCACCTCTGCTCTTCTCCCTGTACACCAACAGCTGCACCTCCAGTCACCAGTCTGTCAAGCTCCTGAAGTTCGCAGACGATACCACCCTCATCGGACTCATATCTGGTGGGGACGAGTCTGCCTACAGGTGAGAGACGGACCATCTGGTGACCTGGTGCAGGGACAACCACCTGGAGCTCAACGCCCTAAAAACAGTGGAGATGGTCGTGGACTTCAGGAAGAACGCAGCCCCAGCGACCCCCATCACTCTGTGTGAGTCCCCAGTAACTGCTGTGGAGTCTTTCCGCTTCCTGGGCACCATCATTGCCCAGGACCTCAAATGGGAGCAGAACATCTGCTCCCTCATCAAAAAAGCACAGTAGAGGATGTTCTTCCTGAGGCAGCTGAAGAAATTCAACCTGCCAAAGACGATGATGGTGAACTTCTACACCTCCATCATCGAGTCCATCCTCACCTCCTCCATCACCATCTGGTACGCCGCAGCCACAGCCAAGGATAAGGGCAGGCTGCAGCGTGTCATCCGCTCTGCAGAGAAGGTGATCGGCTGCAATATGCCATCCCTCCACGACCTGCATGCCTCCAGAACCCTGAGGCGTGCAGGGAAGATAGTGGCCGACCCCTCCCACCCTGGACACAAACTGTTCACCCCCCTCCCCTCTGGCAGGAGGCTGCGCTCCATCGGGACCAGAACCTCTCGCCACCTGAACAGTTTCTTCCACTCCGCTACCGGCCTCTTAAACAAGGCCCGGCCCCCCCACTGACACTTTACCTCTGCCACATCATAGACTATGTGCGAACCTACCTGGCAATAAACCTGATTCTGATTCTGATTCTTCTGATTCTGATCAGTAAGGTTTCATTAATTTCTCATCTATAGATGTGAAGTCACAAGCTACAATACATTTACAAAAAAACTTTTTGGAGAATGTTTCACAAATGCACACTTCTTTTTTCCCCACTGCAACAATTGATAGTACATGTACACATTCAGATACATGCACACACAAGGTGATATAACACTGAAACTTGTTGAATCTTTGAATGTGAATATCATTTTATGTTTGAAAAAGCTGAAACCGAGAAGAGTATTTTATCACCGTCTGAGCCTTTTTCAGGCGTTGCTTGGAACAAAGATCCATGATGGATTTGGTCTGACAATCTGTAGAACGTAACAAGCAGTTATCAGAAAGGTAACACTGTTGAGAACCTTATAATCAAAAAAGTTACATTACATTTCTCAAACTACTTGAGAACTACTCAACATTTATGAATATGCAAAACGTAAAATGTAATTTTTTGAAGGAAAGATCCACAAAGCCTTACTTCAGTGATGTATTTCAATCTTCTTGATGTCAACAAGCTGTTTCTTTGTTGAAATATCTTTTGTTTAAAAAAATGTTTGGAGTCTGAAGTTCACAGGTACCAACGTACGTAGTGTTTCTCAGTTGTGGTGCAGTGAGTAGACTGGCTTCAGAACCTAGTCTCTGTCTTCCTCTGTGTTCCGGAATGTAAAGTGTTCCAGATCACCGGAATCAGAATTAGAATCAGAATCAGAATGCCTTCATTCTTCCCACAGAGGGGAAATGTACATTTTTTACAGCAAGTAAAGAGCCAAAGATAGCTTAATATCAATCAAGAAGTTTAACATATTGACAAAATATGCGGTGGCACACATCCAAAGAAGCCACGACATATGATATTTTGAAAATAAATAAAAACCTGGGCATTTCTGTGTCTGATTTCCTGTTAGCAGTCAAAGCTATTTACAATATCTGAAGCTGTGGTTTCAATGTTTGATTTGTGGCTAGATTTATTGTGTATCAAACGTGAGAAAATGCTACAATGCAATAATAATAAGTAAACAACACGTGACGCTTCCTTATGTTAGGGTTTAGCCCCACTTTATCCCTCAAATGAATGTAGAGCTCTCAACAAATACTTTTCCTTACCACTATGATGTAACGTTAGATGTGACATTAAGTTGTATAATTTACCTTTTATACATGTAGTATATGATTCACCCTGATTGTTAACCAAATAGAACTACATTTGTCATAATCAGAAAAATTGTTTAGTTGGATAGAAACCTGTGAATTTCGATTTTACCTCCGAGAGATCTTTTTCGTGAAACTGTGTCAAACATGATGAGGTCAGTGATGTTGCAGCAAAAATGCAGTCTCATCTTTTTAAGGGTAAAAAGGAAGATGATGAGGGCAAATTAAAACAAGGAAGAAGGGTTCTAACTTCATCAGTGGTTTGAAACAGGAGTATGATATCAAAGTAATAATTTAAGACACCCCCATTTTGAAAGAAAGGCTGGGATTAGAGGCTTGTGTTTTAATATTTCCAAGTTTATTCACAAGCTCAAACTTTTGCACAATTGTTTGTTTTCAATGTTTTTTAAATCTCAACAGTCACAAAATGTAACAATGGCGAAACCTAGAATCAACATCAAAGATAGAAAACCCACAGAGCAAACATAACAAGAAAAAACTAAACTGGGGACCAGTCCCTAACAAACTCATTAAGAGTTCCGTCTAACACACTGATAATCTCTCCAATGGCAAAATGGACATCAGATTTTCAAACCATTATAAGATATCAGGTGGATCTTCATACCAACATTTTCCAATATTGTGAGGCGTCCAGCACACAAAGCAATACCAAAAAGGTCTGTGTCCATAATTGTAATCCGAGATAGAGATTATATAGATTTAGAGGTATATCTATCTCAAACACTTTCTTAATCTCGCTTTGAACTCACATCCAAAAAGATACAACGTTATATAGTGCATAACTGTTCAAGAGCTTCTTTTACATTTCAGGCATAACAATGAAGAACACATAGGAACATATTCACATTGAACAGCTGGGGTTGCATGTAGTCTGTGAATACTCTTATATTGAGTCTCAACGGATTTGTAAGAACATGTTATAACATTTTTAATGCATTGTGCAGATATACTTTAAACTTGAACTGATAGGTGACTGGCCGCGAACCATCCATTACTGATGCAGTATATTATTCTAATTATAATGATGAGGTTTTCTGGCCAGCAGAGGGCAGTCCTCTCCTGATTAGTGGCTGTTATAGAGCTAAATTCACTGAGAGCTTTATTAAGCCACACATATTAGACTACAGAAAGAGTCTAATATGTGGTTAGAGTTTGTCTTATTGATCTCCATTACATACCAAAGGAGAATGGAAACCAATTGCTTCATGTGAGGAATAGAAACATTCACAGATCCAACAAAAAGAGAGCAGCAGGGTTTGCAGAAATGTTAGTTGTCTATGATATGTTATGAAAGTAAGTTCAAGTGGCATGGCTAAAAATGCAAAACAATGCTCATCCTATGTTTAAAAAAATAAATAAAACACTTTAACTGAGAAGGCCACTAGTGCGTAATATAATATAAAAAGGAATGTATTTCAAACTATGTTTTTATTACAGGATTCAGTTAGAAACCTTAAAGGCACAATTCAGTGGTCCAGAAAGTTAAATGGTGTTGATACAGTACGAATCAAATGAAAACAATACTTCAAATAATAAATGTTTGATTTAACAAAAGGAGAGGGTCCTTTCAAGCAAGATTAATAAGTCCAATATTGAAAGCAGTTTTCAGGTTGTTATTGTCCTTCATGTGTTGAGGTGATATTGCGGAGATTTTGTTTTCATTCTCCCATCTGTTGAAATGAGGCTTAACCTTTAAATACTTGCTCTTATGAATAACGTTTCTGCTCAACAAAATCAAGTAGTTTATCAAAAAGTTCAAGGCTTTGTCCTTCAGAAGTACTCCAGCTTTAATCACATCCAGTGCTTGAATTGGAATAAAAAAAGGTGCCAGTACTCCTCAGGCCGGAATCGAACCTGGGTCCTCGCGGGCGGTAGTGGACTGTTACAGCCGGAGACTCGCAACGGCGGTGGACTTTCACAGCGCCGCTGCACCGACCCGCCGGAGCCTTGCAACGGCGGGTGTTTGCGGCGGCGGATGCAGTACCGGCGCAGCGGCGCTGTGAAAGTCCACGGCCCACCTATGCCAGAGCCAGCGGCCCACCGAAGGCAGCAGCCCACCAACGGCAGCGGCCCACCGGGAAAAGTCCCGAATCTCCCGATGGCCAATCCGAGCCTGCTCAGTGCTCACAAAAACACAACTGAAACCAAAATCATTTACAGACATATGTGAACTCTATGTGACTGACACCATCCCCCCATGACACCTCTCAACAGCTTCAGTCTCACACCTCCACATCCCCCTCCCCTTCAGTATCTCACTCCCACACACCGCTGACCTCCCCCGACACATCAGACTCTCTCTCGATCAATGAAAGGGATGTAAACAGACTATTCAGAAAACTCAATACCAGAAAAGCAGCTGGCCCTGACAATGTATCCCCCTCCACCCTGAAGCTCTGTGCTGATCAGCTGTCTCCTGTGTTTACTGACATCTTTAACACCTCACTGGAGACATGCCACGTCCCAGCATGCTTCAAAACCTCAACAATCATCCCGGTTCCCAAGAAAACAAGGATCACAGGACCAAATGACTACAGACCCGTCGCCCTGACCTCTGTGGTTATGAAGTCCTTTGAGCGCCTTGTCCTGTCCCACCTGAAATCCATCACAGACCCCCTCCTGGACCCCCTGCAGTTCGCCTACAGAGCCAACAGGTCTGTGGACGACGCTGTCAACATGGCCCTTCACTTCCTCCTCCAGCACCTGGACACAGCAGGAACCTACGCTAGGATCCTGTTTGTGGACTTCAGCTCCGCCTTCAACACCATCATCCCGGCTCTGCTGCAGGACAAGCTCTCCCAGCTGCACGTGCCCGACTCCACCTGCAGGTGGATCACAGACTTCCTGTCTGACAGGAAGCAGTACGTGAGGCTGGGGAAACACGTCTCTGACCCCGGACCATCAGCACCGGTTCCCCTCAAGGCTGCGTTCTTTCACCTCTGCTCTTCTCCCTGTACACCAACAGCTGCACCTCCAGTCACCAGTCTGTCAAGCTCCTGAAGTTCGCAGACGACACCACCCTCATCGGACTCATCTCTGGTGGGGACGAGTCTGCCTACAGGTGGGAGATGGACCATCTGGTGACCTGGTGGGGAAAACCACCTGGAGCTCAACGCCCTAAAAACAGTGGAGATGGTCGTGGACTTCAGGAAGAACGCAGCCCCACCCACCCCCATCACTCTGTGTGACTCCCCAGTAACTGCTGTGAGTCTTTCCGCTTCCTGGGCACCATCATGCCCAGGACCTCAAATGGGAGCAGAACATCTGCTCCCTCACCAAAAAAGCACAGCAGAGGATGTTCTTCCTGAGGCAGCTGAAGAAATTCAACCTGCCAAAGACGATGATGGTGAACTTCTACACCTCCATCATCGAGTCCATCCTCACCTCCTCCATCACCATCTGGTACGCCGCAGCCACAGCCAAGGATAAGGGCAGGCTGCAGCGTGTCATCCGCTCTGCAGAGAAGGTGATCGGCTGCAATCTGCCATCCCTCCACGACCTGCATGCCTCCAGGACCCTGAGGCGGGCAGGGAAGATAGTGGCCGACCCCTCCCACCCTGGACACAAACTGTTCACCCCCCTCCCCTCTGGCAGGAGGCTGCGCTCCATCGGGACCAGAACCTCTCGCCACCTGAACAGTTTCTTCCCCTCCGCTACCGGCCTCTTAAACAAGGCCCGGCCCCCCCACTGACACTTTACCTCTGCCACATCATAGACTATATGCATTACATTAATGCACACAATGTCATACTCCTTTCTGCACATATTCTGATTTCACATTTCATAGTTTATATGCAAAAATTCATTCATAGCATTCTATTTACATGTAAATTACTGCTTTATTTAATTTTTACTGCTATTTAACTGTATTTTATTACGGTGTAAAATATTTTGTGTTTTATATTAGATTTCTTGTTTTTATATTTTATGTATGCACCATGACATCAAGACAAATTCCTAGTATGTGCGAACCTACCTGGCAATAAACCTGATTCTGATGTAAAAATCTCTCATACACACACACATGTGAAACGCTCTCACACACACACACACACACACACACACACACACACACACACACACACACACACACACACACACACACACACGCACACACACGCACACACACACGCACACACACACACACACACCTCTACACACATCGGACTTCCCGATTACTCCCCACACACACAACAGCGTTGCAGTCGGGAAGAAAAGCAATGTGGAGCGGCACCTCGCCACTTCATAAGGAGTTTAACCGTGACACTTTTCGAAATCCCGTTTGTGTCCCCCCACTTTACAAATATGTTTATTATTATTCTTTAACGCAAGCCGTCATCGCCACGGAGGAGCACACAGCCTCTGTGAGCGAGCGAGACAGAGAGAGAGAGAACTAGAGAGAACACACCTTTATCTATTTAATATAGCCTAGTTGTAAAAACTAAAGTAAGAAATCATTCCAATGTGTACTATAGGACAGTAAAAAAATATATATTCCCGGGGGTGCATGCCCCCGGACCCCCCTAGAGCGTGTCTGCGAGGTTAAAGGTAAGCATATAATAATGTTAAAATGTGCTAAATATATACACTGCAAAAAACAAAAAAAAGAGGAGTAAAAGTGGCTCACGACTTGTTTTATTTTGTGAAAGTAGCCCTCATCCTAAAAAAAGGTTGGAGACCCCTGTTATAGAACGATACATTTGACAATTTTAAGCTTGGCCTACCATTTTATTGGAGATGAGGAACAGGTGGGGCTTGAAAAGGCCCACCTGTTCAAAGTGGGGAATGACAGAAAAAGTTTGAGAACCACTGCTCTATCCTTATCCTCATATCTTTGATTCAGTAATTAAAAAGAAACACAAAAAAACTTTAACAGACAAGGAAAAGTTTTTTTTTAAAAACATAATATTTACTGTAACGTTCAGAAATTGCATGTTTTTCCACGACTAATCAGGGAGGTGTCCGGGGCTCTCATAGAGAACATGACGTAGCCTATACATGTGCCTGCATCAGGTCATATAGTATATCCTATAATGCTGGTGGGTTTGTCCCTTTACTGTATATTTTTAGAAAGGCTCACTGTACTTAAAAAAAGTATGAAAGGCAGTGGATATGGCTAAAGCCTGACTCCTACTGGCGGCTGGTTAAATGACTCCTCTTCCCTGAGTACACTCATGCATCTTTCAGCAGGAAAGGAGAGAGTGAATCAATGCTGCCAGGGAGGACATCGAAATGGTAGCTAACGTTATGTATTTTCCGCTTTCCTTCTCTCCCGTGCCTGCTCTAGTCTATCGCAGTCTACAGAGCCACCTACTGGGTGGGAGTTGCAACTAAGCATAAACAAAACAAACATGAGCAGCGTACCTAGATCCGTCATGAGGTGCCGGTACACAGTAATAAGTAACGGTACGCAGATGGGTAACAATCAGAAGTCCCGGTACTATGTACCGGCCCAATTCAAGCACTGATCACATCACATTTAGAGTTTTTTTTTTTAAATCAGCAGCATGTACCACACTCACTGATCTATCTGACATCGACTTATCGAGTCTGAAGATCGGTGACAGGAGGAAGAAACACGGAAGTGTAGTTTGCACTCAGACAGGCAAAGTGCAAGCTAGCTGTCGTTCTGTTGCACCTGCGGCTCTGTTTGTCTCCCTAACGTTATAGCAAAATGCCTGAAATACAGACAAGAAGGTAAGAGTACTAAATATTGTAGGATATCATTTTGACACGTTAAGTGACACCTCACTTATTGAGGTCACCCTTGTTGTCCTCGGTTAACATCATAGGAATTAGCTCTGAAGTCAATGAACTCTAGTACTGTGATGTATTACTGCATAGCTAGCCGTTGGTTACAAAGTACCTAGCATATAAGCTAACGATGTAACCTTTTTTTAAATCACGTAAAACTGCGTACATTCTCGGAAATATACTGATATTATATCCTCCTCGAGAGCAGTTTGTTGAATGAAAGCACAGTGACAGTCGGGTTTCGGCTACTTTGTTGTCCGGTGACAGCTTCTCCTCAGCAAGCTAACAGGTGCTAACATGGTGTCATCCTGGGTTAGCAGCAGTTCTCCTTATACATCCATGGCTAGCAGGATGTGGCTGTTTTGAAGCAGGCAGAGGACGTGCAAATGTGGAGGCCACATTATTAATGCTCCGTAATCCATTTTGTGAAAGTGATAATTGACTGGACTTCTGTGTCACTTCAGAGTTGATGACATGATATAACATCTCATAATTTGACATTGAAAAAGGTGAACACACACTGAGATCCCTGCAATAAATATACCAGATTGGGTAAAAATATAATAATAACACTAAACATAATTACACACTTTATTTATAGAGCACCTTTCCAACAAAAGTAACGTCAATGTAAACTGAAAAGGTTGAGTAAACACAGCGAATGAAATGAACTACAAACTAGGAACTTAAACAGAGAGAGAGTTAAAGAAAATTAAGTGATAAAACAGTGATAACATCACATAAAAACTATTATAAAAATGTGTGTTTTTAAAGTGATTCAAAGACTAGACACAGTTATTAAGAATACAAGACTGTATTAAAAAATATCAGTGAACATTTGTTGTCTTCCTCAACCTTATTTCTGTACCGTCGTTTCATCACTTTCTTTTGTTGCTAACCCTATGACTTTCTTTCCTTTTGTCTCTGTCAAGGATTCAAGCCATTTACACCAGTGCCAGTGACGGACTGGAGGGCTTCAAGGCACATGCGGTGTTCCAGGAAATCAACAAGAAGCTCCAGGAGGTAAAATAGGAGACAATGTTGTTAGTTGTGGCAGACTTGTGGCTTTATATTTGTATCCCTTGGTATGTGTTCTCCGACACTCACTAGGTTTGCTTTAATTTGTAGCCCACCACATATACATTTTCTGCAAGCAAATATCCATGCACCAAGAGAAATACATTGTTTCCAGCTCTGCGCCTTATGTCTATTTTGGAGACACAAGCAGACACAAATTCAAGGTTATTTTTGACTCAATGCTTTTCTTTCAAGAGTCTTTGTTTTTAGGCAGTTGACTTTCTGCAACCTCAATCATACAAGATTCATCGTGAGTCCTATGGCAGTGCTATTTCTGCAATAAAGTGTCATCATCAATGAGGAAAAGGCAACCTGAGAGCTGAATGGATTTTAGTTTAGAGTTTAATATCTCAGGCTAATGATCAGACACATTTTTTAGATGCAGTGCAAATACATGTGGTGAGAATATTTTGTCCCAATTTTGTATTCCCATAGGTCAATGTTGAGTGGAAAGTGGATTTTTCGGATTCTCAGTTCTTTAGGCAGATTTTGGGTCATATCCCTACCTTTTATTATGTGATACATATTCAGCTGTTAAGTATTCTAAATATACACAATATTTGTTCAGCTTAAAACATATCATCTGTGTAGACTGCAGATTTAAAGATCCACTGTCTTGTTACAAATGCCTGTCTGTTCACTCTTTTATAAGGAAGGGGAGCAGTTTGTGAAGAAGATCGGGGGGGTGTTTGCCTTCAAGGTAAAAGACGGCCCCAATGGTCAGGAGGCCGTTTGGTATGTGGACGTGAAGAACGGCAGAGGCTGCGTCCACAACGACACAGGTAGGAAAACACTATCAGGGCTCTCTGACGTTTTTAAATACCATTTGCTTAATGTCTTTCATTTTTGTAAAGCACTTTGAATTGCCTTGTGTTGAAAGGTGCTATATAAATAAACTTGCCTTGCCTTGCCATGACACTGATATGTAATAATGTTAATATTCAACAATAGGTGGAATTCCAGTCTAAAGTTCAAGGTCTTCTTAATCTGTGTGTGTGTGTGTGTTATTTAACTTTTACATGTGTTTCTGCCTGCAGCTAAGAAAGCAGATTGCACCATCTCCATGTCAGACACAGACCTGTTGTCCCTTATGACGGGGAAGATGAACCCTCAGACTGTGAGTATTGAGTAAACTCTTTTGTATACAGCAGGGATGTGCACAGACATTTGGAGGGGCTATTGCTCTAAACTTGAAAAAGGGCCTCCCCCCCCCTAATTTCTAACATTCAGTATTGATTATCAACCAAGATGTTAAGAGGTCTTTATATATCCATCTATACTCTCATGTGCAAGGTTTTCCATTTACAAATGACCATTAACTTTATTAGAAAACATTACAAAAGTCTCATACTCTACTCTGCTATCTTCTACAGATAAACTAAATACATTTACCTCAACCTAACCTATTTACTCAACAAAAGAGATGAAGGAAGAGTTTTCTTTTATACAACAATATAAAAACTCTCAATTGCTATTGACTCCTGACGTTTATATTCTTTTATATTACATCAGTATATCAGTATCAGTATCGGAGTAATTGAGCTGTGTGCGGACTTTTTTCCTGCATTGCATAAAATGTGAAACAGTTTGCCAGTTTGATGTAGTTCTTTCAGGACATTCTGCTAGCGCCTTGGTGAAATTAAGAGGAAACACTGAGCTGCGTCATTATTGGCTGATTGTGCAAATTCACTGCCAGAGAACTTTGTAGGCGAATAGACCTCACAATTTAATGACGGAGTTTTATTTCATGCCTAACTTCAAAGTAAGATTTAAAGACAACAAATGGCAGATGTTTCCGCATCAAAAGTTCTCTTACATGTTAGTAGAAACGGTAGTCCTTAAAGGAAAAGGCTGTCCCATGAAAGACCAACAGCAATAATGAATTGAATTAAAGAGGAAATGGTATGCTAATTTTCAGGTTCATATTTGTGTTGTGTCTCTACTGGGACATGTCTCCATGCTTTAATGTTCAAAAAGCTCTTTATTTTCTCATACTGCCTGTGCTGCAGCACCTCTTTTCACCCTCTGTCTGAAACCAGAGCCAAGTCTGCTCTGATTGGTTAGCTGGCCGGCTCTGTTGTGAGTGGTCAACTGCTTTGAAATGTCCCGCCTCTTAGCCTAAGATGTACAATGTGTTGGTGCGCTAGCCAATAGAAGCGCAATCGTTACATAGTGATGTCACTATGTACCAGAAGGAAACAAATCAAATTGGGACATTTAAGGAGGGGAATGTATGGGATAGAAACTCCCTCTGGAGGGAACTTTGGGATTTTAGCCTTTTCAGACCATTGGTTGAGAGCCAGAAATGGTAGGGGAAGTTGGAAAGTGTTGAGAGTCCAAACTACGGCCCGGGGGCCAAATTATACTTCTTGAATATATATGTATATACGTGTTAATAAGCACACATTTTCTAACAAATCAAACAAAGAAAAAAACAGGTTACATCACAGCTCTCCATAGGGTTTCATTTATTTTGTTGGCAGCTCATTCCTTAAAACAGAAGCTTCAGATTGCTTATATAAGAGCAAATATGAAATACATGGCAAGGCAAGGCAATTTTATTTATATAGCACTTTTCAGCACGTGGCGATTCAAAGTGCTTTACAGATTAAAAGCAAAAGACATTTAAGAACAAATGCAGCATAAATACATTATTAAATGGCATTTAAAAACAGGCATAAAAAGCAAAGATAATGAAATTAAATAAATAAATAAACACAGCAGGTACAGAATACATGACTAAAGGCATACTGTAGTGTGAGTATGGGCAGCTCAATTAAAAGCAGCGGCAAATAGATGCGTTTTTAGTCTGGATTTAAAAATAGGAAGTGTTTCGGCGGACCCGCATGATTTGGGCAGTTTGTTCCAGATAGTTGGGGCATAATAACTAAAAGCTGCTTTTCCATGTTTAGTTGTTATTCTCGGAACAGAGAGCAGACCCGACCCAGAAGACCTGAGACTCCTGGATGCTTCATAGTGATGGAGGAGGTCATCTATATACCTCGGTCCTAAGCCATTTAGTGATTTAAAAACTAGCAGTAGTATTTTAAAATCAATTCTTTGGTCGACTGGAAGCCAGTGTAATGATCTCAGAACCGGAGTGATGTGATCCACTTTTCTAGTGTCAGTGAGAACTCGAGCATTATTTACATGTTATGTAAATAAATGATTGAGCTTTTTTCTTATCAACTTAGATTTGTTAGAAAATGTGGGCTTATTAACACATATATGTTTAAGAAGTGCAATATAAGACATGCACAAGTTTAATTTGTGGGCCATATTTCATTATACTTTTTAAATTAGCCGAGGGCCGATTCAAAATGGCCCTCTGGCCGCATTTGGCCCCTGGGCCGTAGTTTGGACAACCCTGATCAGTGTGAGAAAAAGTTTTTAGAGGGTACTTGTCCATGGACAAGTGAGTTTGGCAATTTACTTGTCCGAATACATTTTTCACTTGTCCAGAATGGACAAAAATTGGGGCCACTGGAATCTTCTTCTTCGCCATCATATTTAACATTTTCCCACGGTTTTTATGACACCGCCAACGTAAGTGAGCGGTAAGATTTTACTGCATCACACATAGGGCAGGGTATCGTTTGGATTTTAACGATTCCGGTTCTGCTTTTCGATTCCGGTTATTTTCGGTTCTCGATTCCGGTTCTTTGAGAGGGTAAAAATAATGACAAACTGGGAGAAAAATATATTTATGAAAACATTAAGTCAAATCTGTATTTATATTTACAAATCACTTCATACTGTTTAATTTCTTATGGTTATTGAATGAAATTATATAAAAATAATCTCTGCATTGTTTGGTTAGTTCTAAGTGGTGCAGTTTGAGAATGTACAATTGGCCCAGTCTCCCCTGATGTTACACTGCAACCTGCCTGTGAGACAGAGTCCAACCACACATGTCCAACAGATAGGCCTAATAATAATAATAATACATTATATTTATAGCCTATAGGCCTTTCTACAACTCAAAGAAAAAGACGAGAGAGAGAGAAAAGAAAAAGACGAGAAAGACGAGAAAGAAAAAGATGAGAAAGACGAGAAAGACGATACGGAGCATGGAGAGAGAGCTGCGGGGCTCGGCCTCCGC
Organism: Dissostichus eleginoides; assembly: GCA_031216635.1. Classification (NCBI taxonomy): domain Eukaryota; kingdom Metazoa; phylum Chordata; class Actinopteri; order Perciformes; family Nototheniidae; genus Dissostichus; species Dissostichus eleginoides. The sequence goes on along the minus strand of CM062270.1, from coordinate 7,214,344 downwards.
CCCCTGTCCTCACAACTCTTATTAATCCCCGGACCGGACAATTTTTATTTGTTCCTACTCGGAACTGAGTTTTGCTTCCCAACCCTGCCACTGTGCTACACTTCCCGCCCCGCCCCCGTCTAACTGTACAGAAAGCGGCGAGATGCATTTCCTTAGGAATCGACAAGCAGAACCGAAACTAACATTTCTAAACGAACAATGGTGGACACGTACAATTTGCGAATGAGTTCTGCCTTTTGTAAACTGAATTTATCAATAATTTGTCAATAAATGAGGGCGAAAAACGTCACTTGTCCGCCGGACAAGTCAATTGAAAGATCTACTTGTCCGATATTGTAAATAACACGTCCCGGACGTTGGGACGTGTGCTTTTTCGCACACTGCCTGATGTAGTATGAGCAGCAATGTACTATTGATGTGTGAAAGGGGTTTGGTTGCACTACATTGTAAAATGTCAAAGTCATTTAAAGGAGAGGTGTCATGCTTTTCCGGTTATTACCCGTCCCCTTGTGTGTTATGAAGGTTTTTATGCATGTAAACGGTGTGCAGAGTCAAAACCCTCAAAGTACACCCTGTAGCGAGTAAAACTCTAACACAGAAAATACCTCCCCAAAACGCCTCGTTGGAGATACGTCATTGTCCATTGTTTACTTCCTGGGTATCGTGACGTAGGAATGGCCAGTAGCCACGCCCAGAGCTATGGCCGCACCCTCTGCCAGCCGAACATATATACTGTTGGAATCTCAGGTTCAGTTTAAAACTGTATCCAGTCATGCCAAAGAGGGTCTGTTTCCTGTCTTGTGAGGGGAAATCTTCAATGCATGCCTTACCGAGGGCAGAACCACGACGAAGTCAGTGGTTGACATTCCTTTTTAACACTGTTCCTTCAGATGTTCGAGCCGGTATTGTACTGTGTGCGCGGCATTTCACGGACCATAGCTTCACAAACCTTGGAGCGATTCATTCCGGATATGCACAGCGTAGGACACTGAAGGACGATGCTGTTCCTACTTTGTTTGGACCAGCGGGAGATTCGGGTACACAACCTGTAAGTATTCATTGTTGTTTGTTTATTTATGATGTTTAAAACAAACAAGGTATATCTACCACGACTGTGGGTAATGGGTAAATGTTTCCATATATCAACTCCAATGTCAGCAGATGCCTTACATGTAGCATATTAGCTGGCAAGCTAACTGTGTTGATTAGATAGATAGATTAGATAGATACACACTCCTACCACAACTACTACTAACTAATCTAAAACAACTAAGTTTCTCTAATATTTTGTGATTTGCATTTGATTTCGTCCAGCCAGATCAGGAAACTCCTGGCGTATCTGGCGGACAACACACACACGGGATGACCACTCTGATGCCTCGTCCTAAAAAGCCCCAGCACCAGCTTACAAAGCTGCGATAGGCAAGATGCCGAAAACGCCTATAAGGGGAGGAATGGATGATATACAGTGTATATATGTATATTTACACATGTTCATTTTGTACATTTCTAAAAATAAAGTTTGATGGAAATACTTGTAGCCTTTCTTCCCTGAATTATTTGCTCCTATAACATATCATTCATATATAGCAAACCATGATTGGATTTTTCATCAAACAGTAGTAGTTTATTACAGGTAAAAATAGCTTACTCTTCTATAACAACAGTTGTAGTACAGTTCGGTTAGTTAGCGTATAACATATACGGCTGTACCGACGCCATTGTAAGACTGAAATTCCGCTCAGAGCGAGCCGAAAAAAGCACTGTTAGACATGGGCGGAGCCTCTCTGGTGGTTGACTAATCAGAACAGAGTGGCCGAGCTAACCAATCGGAGCACACTGGGCTCACAGGGAGGCGGGGGTGCAAGAGCTGCAACGAGCCGTTTAGTGGAGAGAGTGAATACTGCTGAATACACACACTTTCAGAGATGGGGTCGTTACTCAAAAAAAGTAATATATTACTTATTACTTTAAAAAAAAAAAGTAATATATTACTTTACTTCGTTACTCTCTACACAAAGTAACGCGTTACTTTACTCGTTACTTTACTCGTTACTTTACTCGCAGGGCCGCCCCTCCCTACAGGCAGATCACGCAGACTGCGAAGGGTGCTTCATTTTGCGGAGGGAGCCTCATCTGAAGCGCACCTACAGTGCGTTACTTTACTCGACATCCTCACTCTGGATTCGGAGGTCCTCCTTAGCTATTAGCTTCATGTTAGCATGTTGTTTTTGCAGGTGCTTGTTGAGGTTTGACGTTGTGTTTGCAGCAGTGGATAAAAGCTTCTGGCCTGGACACAGTTTGCACCTCACCGTCACATTCCTGTCCTTTCTTCGGACGAACTCAAAATAATGGGCATACGAAAGTTATCGCTGTTGACTCAGCCATGTTTATGCACTGCATGTGGACGCGCAAGTCCCGCAAATGTTACGTAAATATAAACCTGCGGCGGAAATCCTTCTTGTCTGTCAAAGGGAGAATCTAGTAATTCTTTATGTTAGTAGGATAACTGTAGTGTGATTACTGATTTTATAAAAGTAACGAATTAACGCGTGTCGGGCAATGTTAGTAACTGTAGTGTGATTACTGAATTATAAAAGTTACGCTACTCCGTTACCGACAAAAGTAATATTATTACAGTAACGTGTTACTTTGTAACGCGTTACACCCAACTCTGCACACTTTACAGAGATGCTGTATGCGAAACCAATGTGAGTTTGGAAAAATGCACAATATAAATCTATTTTAGTATACCTCAACAATGGAATTATGATCAGTGGAAATGGCCATGACACCTCTCCTTTAAAATAGTTTGAAATAAAAAAGCCTGAAAATATTTTAAAGCATGTTTATTCAAAATAAGTGTTATACTGTAACAACAACATAACCATTGATGTGTTAAGAGATTTTGGTAGCACTACATCTTAAAAAAAGGAAGTTATTGAATTTTTCTATGAGTATATGTTTTCGGCGTTGCAGTTTGTAGACGGTCCCTAAGCACTCCTCTCTCCTCCAGGTGCAGATTGTGAACAATTCTTGATGTTTAGCTCGGATGACGGCGCATATCGAACTGTTCTGATAAAAACGACCCTGTAGCTCGTTGTCTACCTTGCTATGATTGTAAAGTCATGTTGTTTGTATTTTTACAACGTTATGGTCATGAGTTATTGATCCGCAAAATGAGAATCTGTCAATAACTCAGCTCAGAGTATGCTTTGCGACGTGCATGTCCCCTCGCTCAGTGTTCTCTTGAGGTGTCTTTCACTTATTTGAAACCCGTGCCTATTGCCAAGCACTGATGTTATATCTTTATATTTTAGGCCAAGCTCAAAGTAAAAATCGATGAACCGCTCCATTGTTGTGGTTTCTGTGTTGCCAACTGACTGAAGTACATTGAGCTAAATGAAAAGTTTTGCGAGATCTCGCAAAGGTTTTGCGAGATCTCGCAAAACATATATATATATATATTTTTTTTTCAACACATTTTTTCTTTTCTTCTCCATGTCCCTTAGGGGGCTCCGTAGTTTTCCACTTTCATCGGGTTAAAGGTCCATGACATGGCCATTTCTACTGATCATAATTCCATTGTTGAGGTCTACTAGAATAGATTTATATTGTGCAATTTTCCAAACTCACATTGGTTTCTCATACAGCATCTCTGTAAAGTATGTGTACTCACTGAATTTCACTCTCTGTCCTAAACGCCTTGTTGGAGCTCCTGCCGCCCCCTCCCTGTGAGCCCAGTGTGCTCTGATTGGTCAGCTCGCTGCTGCGAGGAGCTGACAGTGTGAGCTGGCTTACTGGTGTGGTTTCCTGCTTGCTGTGAGACAGCGAGACATCGCGAATGGACGCGGGAAGGGGTGCTGAGGGGGCTGCATCAGCTCCATCTGCGAGGCTCCACTAGCACCCGCATCGCCCCCCCGCACCCCCTACAGCAGGGCGGGCTGTCAAACTCAATTTCATCCCGGGCCACATCAGCATTATGGTTGCACTCAAAGGGCCGGTTGTAATTTTAATTATATATAAATATACATATGTAAATATATATAAAATAATGTATAATATTACATTGTTGGCCCTGCATTAGATTATTATCAGTTCTGGTCTTCATAAATAACTACGTCTGAAAGCAGAAGTCTAGGGCAAATCATTGAAAGCAAACATTCAACAATTACACCAATTGTATTGTATTGTATTGTATATTATATTCTTTGCAAGCTCTTGCGGGCCACATAAAATGAGGTCGCGGGCCGGATTTGGCCCCCGGGCCTTGAGTTTGACACCCCTGCCCTACAGTGTAAGCGCGCCACAGTTTCGCCGCGCTGCGAGGCTCCACTATCACCCCCCCCCCCCAGCGCGTCACATCTTCGCCGCTAAAAGAGTGTGTGTGTGTGAGGAGCTCCACGGATTGGTTGTTTGGGTCGTCGTTACGTCACTTAGTACCAGGAAGAAAAAGAGAAATCTCCAACGAGGCGTTCTGGGGCAGCCTAATAGACAGGTCTTTTCTGTGTTAGTTTTACTCCCTACAGGGTGTACTTTGAGGGTTTTTGACTCTGCAGACCGTTTACATGCAGAAAAACCTTCATAACACAAAGGGGACGGGTAATAACCGGAAAAGCATGACATGGGCCCTTTAAATCTTTTGAATCATCATCAGTCCTGATCATAATTACTACATATTCATTTATTTTTTTACCATTTAAATGCCTGTTTGTTTAAATTGCAACTGTTGAAAGAAAACGTTTTAAAGGATTTATAAATAAAAAAATACCCAACAGGACACAATTCTGCCCTCCTAAAACTGCCATATAATTAGTATAAATATTAATTACAATTTTCACTTTCATCTAGTTAGATATTTTAATCATCCTCCCTCCTGATGATGATCAATTTATAAATAAATACAAATCCTTCTTATCTTACAGGAAGAAAATCTCCTGTCCTATAAGTTCTAAATAAATATTACAATTATTAATGTTGTTAACTATTTGAATGCCAGTTGGTTAACCTTATACCATGATTTTTAATGGATTTATCTACACAAAAGGTCCCTCTCCAAACCCTCCAGGACAAAAATATTTCTTACCAAAACTGCTATAAAAATACTTTACATACATTTTAAATGTTCACTTTTTAAGGAAATTGGTTTACAAACTCACAATGTTGTTTCTTTACATATACTTTTGTTATTGTAAAAAAAATATTGTAAATCTAAAACTTTAAAACCAGGGTTGTAGATGTAAAGCCTTATATAATAAATTGCATTATGTGTTGCTATTATTGCGTTTCAAACAGACATTTCTTTACCTTAAGTGGTCTTTCTGGTGTCTGTATTTTTGCTACTCTGTATTATAGACTTATTTTCAAAATAGCAGTAAAAACTCACACCTTTGCTAGAATGTATGTGATATGCATTAACACCATCAAAGTAACTGAACATTGATCAATGTTCCTATGAGGCACAAGGGTTAGTATTTCTCTGCTCACTCGGAGTGTTCAATTGCAGTGGTGTACAGTAACTAAGTACATTTACTCAAGTACAGTACAATTTTGAGGTACTTTACTTGAGTATTTCCATTTTAAGTTACTTTGAACTTCTACTCTGCTACAATTCAGAGGTAAATATTGTACTTTTACTCCACTACATTTCTCTAGTACCTTTAGTTACTTTGCAGATTAATGATAAACAATATGATCAACACTTAAATATGACATTAGTAACATCTGGAGTAACATTCAAAAGCTACCAAGCAGTATATTAAGTAAATCCAATTATTTCCACCTTTACCAGCTTTGATAAAAATATAAATACATCAATAATTATAATCAAAACATATAATATATATGATTGTGAAATGGGCCATTCTGCATAATGAGTACTAAGCATATTCAGATTCTAATACTTTTGTACTTTTACTTGAGTAACATTTTGATTGCAGGGCTTTTACTTGTAACAGAGTATTCCCACACTGTGGTACTTCTACTTTTACTGAGGTACATGATCTGTATACTTCTCCCACCTCTGTCAAATTGTTTCCTCCGTCACTCCACTCCACAAACACTCCCTCCTCTGACTCTCTGTGCCACACACTCCTGACATTTCATAAGCTGTTGTTGCCGTTGCCCCACTTTCCCTGGGTGGAGTTAATCTCTCACGGTAACTCGTGAATCTAGCAGCATGTAGTTCTCTCCCACACAGGCCGAACACCACTCCTGATTCAGATTTGTGACGTTTTTCCCCCCTTCTCTAATTCACAGGCGTTTTTCCAGGGCAAGCTGAAGATCACAGGGAACATGGGCATGGCCATGAAGCTCCAGAGCCTGCAGCTGCAGCCGGCCAAAGCCAAGCTGTAGAGGAGAGCCGCGTCACCACACCTCTGATCACTGAGTTAACCCACGAAGAATTTAACAGCAAGTCTGACGCGTTTCAGATCGATGTTAAAGGTCCGTAAAGCTTCTCATCACAGGGCTGAACCACTTTCCCTTCTAGTGACCTCACTGACCGAGCGGGGGATTAGTCAGCAGCCCTGCCAATATAACTGGAGCGTAAGATAGATGGACAGATAATTCATTCTGTAATAATGTCCCTCTCATGTAATTCAGTACACCAGAGTAGAGACAGGTGCACTTATATAGATACTAATTCTGTTCATGTCCAGTTTTTAATAACATCAATTTCTGCCGCTAATGAAATCTACCTTTCAGTGTATTATGTCTGGAAATTATTTGAGTAGATGTAATTTTCCTCAATCATGACCACAACAGTCTAAGTGCCTCCTCGTCTCGGACTTGCAGTTTGCTCTTAGAGTTTTTAGCCAACAAACAGAAATGTTTTTCATCATGGCCGCCCAAACTTTTAACAGAGGGGCTTGTCATTTTCTGCTGTACTATCATTAATGTATGGAAAAGATTTCTAATAAATACATTTGCCTTTGCTGCAACATCCATTTGGGTGGTCTGTTTTTGTAAGCCAGTATTGTATTTAGCATAAACCCTTCCCATTGCTTTATAACTACCACCAAGAAGGATATGTTTTTTTCATGTGTACGTTGTCAGCAGGATTACAGGAAAACCAGGGGGATTTTTGACATCCATAAGTTCCATCTTCTTTTTCTTTATATATATATATTTCTATATATATATATATATATATATATATAAAAAAAGAAATATATACACACATTATCCTTTATTACATTTGGAATGTCTATGTTGTGCATTATCTTTTTAATTTATAAACACAACAACAACTGCACGTCTGTCTGTCCTGGGAGAGGCGTCCCTACGGTGGCCGACATGTGCAAACTCGCTACATTAGGAGAGACACGCTGCAGTTGAAACGCTGCAAATAAAAAAAAGCTGCAAAAAGCTGAAACCACAACAGAAACAGGGACACAACAAAGTGACGCACACAGCTGGACCGGAACGCTTGTTGACATTCAGGGATTATAAAGTTGGACAACTGTCACTGGAAACTTACCTAAAATGTAAGTTTTATTGGCTCATTTTAACAATGAAATCCCATGATTCCTTCTGTTTATTATTATAGATCTATTGTAAGCTTGCTAGATAGCTAAAGAAGCTAATCCTGAAGCTAAATATACTGACAAAACACTTACAATTATGTAACAGGCTTACTCTGCTTACAGTGACAGTTGGTCAACTTTTTAATCCCCGAACGCCAAAAAGCGCTCCGGTCCCAGCTGTGTGCGTCACTTTTTAGTGTCCCCGTTTTTATTGTGGTTTGAGCTTCATGCAGCATTTTGTAGTTTCAGCATTTCGTTTATGCAGAGTTTATGCTGCCTTTATGCCTTGCTGAATATGTTTTGTCAAGTTGGTGAACGTTTTTCTAAATGCTGCGCATGTGTTGTCAAATCGGTGAAGAGGTTGCAGCACATTCGTGTTTTTTGATTTGCATCGTTTTGTGCAGCGCTTTTGCCTCATGGAGATGTTTGCCACCGTTGTGGCCACTGCAGATCCCTTCTCTGATGCTTATCCAGGGTTTCTAACAGTTTTTTCCCTGTTTTTATTTGGCAGTTTTTCCTTGTCTAAAGACAGAAGGTGACATATGCTGTACTCGGTAAAGCCTCCTGAGAGAAATGTGTAATATGTGAAATTGGGCTATATATAAAAATAACGGATTTGATTTGACAATTACTAGCTTGACTCGGGAAAGTTAGTGGAAAGGTGAAGCAAGGGCCACTGGAGCGGATCCAAATCTGGGACTGTAGGGCGGATCAGTGGTGGAAATAGTATTCAGATCCTTTATTTAAAGGTCTCCTATTATACTATTTTCAGGCATATATTATAGGTCTCAGTTATATAAAAAACCATGTGTATGAAGTGTTTTGCTCAAAATACCAAACAGATCACCCATTCTAGCCATGCCTCATACCCCTCTATTTCAGCCCTGTTAGAGAAGTGCTGATTCCGGGTCCGTAGCTTTAAAAAAAACAACATCAAATAACGCGAAAAACGAGAGCCGAGACGAGAGCTCATGCAGGAGAATTCTACCCAGATACTCAGCTAAATGCTGCCGTGATTAAACGATACATTATGTTCCAAACCACATCAAGGATTATTTCTGAAACAGTATGGAGCTCAAATGCTTTTTCTCTCACGGGTTTACTCCAAGGTGAGTACCTTTTTATTTCCTGCTTCTTTTCACATACTCTCTCCAGTACATCGTTAGCTCTGAGTGTTAGCGATGCTTGCTAATGTAAACACAGACCATGTTACTTCCAAAACACGTCGGGCATTGTTTCTGATACAGCAACGTTTATTACGTAATATGGGCAGAAATATTGGATCAGCTCAGTTGTACCCCCGTTTTTAGAGATGTGGGTAAGGAGGAAAAGAGAGGGTTTTATTCTCGGACACTTTGTGAGTTCCCTGACACACCGGGAACACATATTTATGTATATACTGTAAGACATCAAAAATTGCATTTTGCATGATAGGAGACCTTTAAGTAAAAGTACTAATACCACACCACATGTAGGAAATACTCTGCTGCATGTAAAATTCCTGCATTGTTATTTCAGTAAAAGTAAGTAAGTGGAGGATTCAATGTAAAAGACCCAAATGCAACTTTGTAATTTTTTAAGAAATCTGAATATTATTAAGTTTATAGATGTAAATTAATTATCTCTCAATGTCTAGATGAAAGCATTTCTTGTATAAATGATTGGCTGGTTAAAGATAAAACAAATTAGAATTTTAAAAACTCTGAATTGCCATGAAACGAAAATACTCAAATAAGAGGATCACGCGAATACTGGCTGGATTTTCTTTCAACTTGGTGGATGGGTGCACCAATGAAGGACTCTTTACATTTTTGAATGACTCCAATCAAAGGGCGGATACACAATATGTTTTCACATATGGAAACAGCCTTGTTGGAGGTCTGAACTCTCCGAGTGCCCCTTCTTACAATTTTAAAAACATAAACTTAAAAGCCAGATCAGTTTATGTTTGAAATGGCATATAAAACCAGACTTAAAAACCTGCAGGCCCTGATCTTTAAGATGAGGGCTTCTTGGCTGGGCCTGCGTATGTTCCCCCTTCTAGAGGACCGTGCACTTTTCCAACACTGCAGCTACCTCGTTCCAGACTGCCACGCTGTAGTTTTCCCTTGGCAAACAGAGGAGCATGGCTGGAAGACACATCTGTAAATCTGACCCAGATTGCACTGCAGCGCGGCTTGGCTCTCGCACTCTCACCCTGCAGTCACAGCGTGGGGATTTCTGTGGTTACAAATTAGCGCTTTAGTGCATGTATGACGTTTCACAAGTTTGACATCTTATGTTATTTCTACATGAAATTAGAAATGTTGGAATCAAACCTTTATTTAAAACAAGTCATAAAGGTGTAATCTTAACCTTTGTGATGGCTCCCTATGGAGCCCCTAAAGGGACATGGAAAAAAAAAAAAAAGAGAAAAAAAAAAGAGTCTGGATAACGGTTTAAGAGACATAAAAAAAAATATGAGAAAAAAAATAAAGTCAGGAAAATGGATTAGTTTCTCGTGCGCACGAGAAACTAATCCGTTATCCTGACTTTATTTTATTTTTTACTTTATTTTTTTTTGAGAAAGTTACCGGTGCGCCAAGGAGGGAGTGGAGCACACAGGAGACAACCATTTCATTGCAGACTGTTATGTTTACGTGGGGAAATTACAGTGCATACATTATTTGAGATATATTTCGAACTCAGACTTAATTTGAAGGACATTTCGGCCAGGGGGGTGTGGTTAAAAACGTAGCAGCCTGCGGTCACTCCAGGATGCGGCGGGACGTTTAACTCAGACTCTGAGAAGAGCAGCACCAGCTGCTACTAATGTTTTAACCACACACACACACACACACACACACACACACACACACACACACACACACACCACACACACACACACACACACACACACACACACACAGCCCGATTACTCCCCCTTTTATTAGTTTTATGAAGGAGATGTCCGGTCACCAGGGTGCATGATTGAATCTGTTTGTGCTCTGCTCAGCTCCGTGTGTATGTGTTCTGAGTGTTTGTTTCCCTTTAAAACAGCTGCGGGCAGCAGATACTCTGAGTCACGGAAAATAATTCATAGATCAAAGCAGACTGGTTTACAGACTCTCCTGTTTTGCCAATCCGGTGCTTAAACAAATAGCTCTACACCCCTGGCCGAAATGATTAAGTCTGAGTTTGAAATATATCTCAAATAATGTATGCACTGTCATTTCCCCACGTAAAGATAACAGTCTGCAATGAAATGGTTGTCTCCTGTGTGCTCCACTTCCTCCTTGGTGCACCAGTAACTTTCTCAAAAAATAAAGTCAGGATAACGGAAAAAAAAATAGGAGAAAAAAATAAAGTCAGGATCACGAGAAACTAATCCTGACTTCTTCTTTTTTTCTCTCTTTTTTTTCTTTTTCCCATGTCCCTTTAGGGGCTCCGTAGGTCCCTGTCCACTGTACAACATTTCTCCTGGTTTGACTGTTTTTAAAGTATATATGAATGTATTTCACCTAAAAGATCACTTTATCCCAACTCATTAGCAAAAGTTTTACTCTTTTTGGCATTTTTTGTCAGTAGACCTCATTTACAGAAAATCGTAACTTTTTTTAAAATAAAAAGGCAAACATTAAAGGTCTCCTATTATACTATTTTCAGGCATATATTATAGGTCTCAGATATATAAAAAACATGTCTATGAGTCTACGTCCCCTCTATTTCAGCCCTGTTACAGAAGTGCTGATTCCGGGTCCGTAACTTTAAAAAAAAAAAAGGAAAAAAAATAGACGAGAGCTCATGCAGGAGAATTCTACCCAGATACTCACCTAAATGCTGCTGTGATTAACCATATTATGTTCCAAACCAAATCAAGGAATATTTCTGAAACAGTATGGAGCTCAAATGCTTTTTCTCTCATGGGGAGAGATCCCCTGCTTCTTTACACATACTCTCTCCAGTACAGGTTAGCTCTGAGTGTTAGCGATGCTTGCTAATGTAAACAAAGACCATATTACGTCCAAAACACATTACGCATTGTTTCTGATACTGCAGTGTTTCTGATAGGGCCGTGGGTGTAAAGCAAGCCCACATTTCTGATATTGCGTCATATTGGCAGCAAATCTGGATCAGCTCCGTTTTACCCCGTTTGTAGATATAAAATACATTAAAAAAAAAGTACATTTTGTATGATAGGAGACCTTTAAAGCATGGAGACATGTCACAGTAGAGGCACGAAATACAAATATGAACCTGAAAATCAGCATATATGTCCTCTTAAAGTCTCGGAAAACCCAGATGATGTCACAGGGATTATAAAGATATAAAAGACATTGAAGCGTAAATATGCTATAACAGTCAGTTGCATTATGGTATATTTAGGATCCATGATCTTTGGAGCTTGACCCATATGAGGGACTCAAGTTTACATATGTTAGTCCTTGTAGTGAATAAAGTGCTCTGATTCTTCTGCATTAAGTCCTTACATGATCATCGTTGTTTGCATGACCTGATTGTAACGTTTGCTACTTTTTGTGAGTTATGTAACACAGCAGTGATTCAGCTTGTATTCACGTCACGGCTGTCCTGGGAAATGATTATCTGCAGCCTGCATGATGTGCCGCGTTGCACGCTTCCTAAAACCCTGGGGGTTTGTTTGGAACATGCAGAAGATGAACAGGCAAGTTTGGAGCAGAAACGACCACCAAACAAACAAACAAACAAACATTGATGCAACGAAGCAGGAAAAATCTTACAGCTTGGACAACATACGGACTGCATGCTGTGAGAGCTACGTGGTGTGATAAATTATGTCACACCGGTTTAGCAATCATGACTAAGAGGGCAGCAGCTGAGAAGCTTTATTTATTTATTTATTTATTAAACAATTTCTTCTTTACAAACAAACTCTGGGTGGGACTTGAAGCCTTGTATTCATGGTCTGCTTTTACAAAAGACAAGAGCCTGTTAAAGAGCAGTGGAAAATAATTGGTCCAAGTAGAACATGAAAAGGATTAGCTTTTACAAAAGCAGGCAGGAGCTCAGCTGTGTGCAAGGAGATCAGGAAATAAAAATCCCAGCTATTATTGAAAACAACTGTACACAAAATAAGATCATGCTGGGGATTTTTGCCTATTAGTCCATGCTTTTAAGGGATAGTTATATTTATTTAGGATTGTATGAGCTATATATCCGTAAAACAGACAGGAGTTTCAGCAGGAATCCAAGCAATGTAATGATTTTGGGGAAAAAAATGTAATTTAGACACCTAAAAAAAACAATATCTATGAATATGTACGCTATATTTACAACATTTTCACCGCTTCACATTGCTGTCGGACAGCCCTTTCAGATGGGGAACTGAAATTGTTATTTTAAGCACTCTACAAAGCTACAAGGTCACAGACAAAACAGTAAGTTCACCTCCCAGAACATGTGAGATCTGGTCTACCACTGCTTGTATTGGTTAGCCTGTTATTGTGTTACTTTGGTGAATTCAGACTAACCCTTGTTGGATTTAAGCACCCTTCAGTTGTTGAAGGTTCGAGCCCGCTCCGCGCCGTTCGTTTGATGAGTGGTCTGCTATAAAAAGGAAGGACTCAGACAGAGATATGAGATTAAACAATAAGCTGATTTAATGGTAGAAACAACAGTACAATATAACGAAGTACTTATATAACGAAGTACTTCGGGCCTCAGCTCTTCCACCGTGCGATGTACGTATCAGACAGTCGGACCGAACAGAGGCCGCGAGTGTACAGAATTCACAATATTTATTCCCACAAACGGAGAGGAGTTGTGTGGGAGGAGTTGTGTCGGTTGCTCCTCCCTAGGTGTTCATCCATTGGTGGACTCACTCCTGGGCGAATCAGAGTGAGTCAGCCATAGGCGTGGGAAGTTTGGATCTCCTGCGCCGCTGATCAGTCCCATCATCTTTTATGGCAGCCATAAAATAAACAATTCTGGGTTGAACGGGGGTGAGGTACCAATCCTTATCTTCGTTTATCCTCAGCACCTGGCCGTACCACTCCGTATCCCAATCCTCCCTGCCTAGACTCAATGTTGTCAGTTTTATTACCTTTCTCCTGCAACCCCCCATGCTCCTATCCGGCCATTAAAAACCCGGGGGGCGACTGGATCCTCTACATTCCTAAGTCAACGCACACACAATTGACCACAGCAAACAAAGGAAAATAATACCATCATGAGGACATTTGGTCTAGTTTCATAAGTATACATTTTACACAGACTATTGGCGCCTAAGATATGTCGTGCCAAAGTTATAATTATTAAAACAGGTTATACAGGTTACTTTAATCCCCCTTTTGATCTCACCTCCAGAGATCAATTCACACAAAGCATTCAAAACATAACCACTGTCATTCTTTTCTACTGCGTCTGTCCCACAATGAGCGGATACAAGGCACACAACAACAACCACATGTTACTAAAATGGCAATACAAGTAGCTAGAAATCAAAAGAGACATTATTAAACCTTTCCATTGACCAAACATGTTTGTAAACCATTCCTCCAAGGGGTTGTGTATCCCTGATTGTTCATGCATAGTTATGGATAGTGTGCGAAAGCCTTCTAAAGCCTTTGTGACGGAACCGTCCGGAGCCGTATTGTTTGGAATGAAAGTACAACACATATCACCAAACATTGAACACACACCTCCTTTCTCAGCTAACAGCATGTCAAGGGCCATTCTAGTGCTGTTCAGCGAGTCCTTCTACAGCGTCCCTAGTGAGATTAGCTAAACGGAGCACATTGTAATGTACATAGTTGATCCTGTCTACATTATTCCATCACTACCTGCTTGGAAAGTGAAGGTTTGTTTAGGAGACATTTTGGTAACAACTACCTCATGTTTGGCCCGTTTGACCCTAGTTACGGACTCCTCTGGCGGGGGAATGGAGTCTGGGTGGTCAATGGAATCATTAAAACAAAAATAAAGGCAAGGGTGAACACACATTATTTCTGTTATTAATAATAGGAGATTTACTAGGACACAAGGAATTAACACCCAATCAAATAATAAGGCAATTCGCTAATGGGCCATATAACTAAGAATGGTGTTCAAGATACAAACAGTGTCCCAAGTAAAACCACGATTCCCACTAGCAGAGTACACCAACAAACAATAAGGAAGTGTAATCCACAGTCTGTCATGTTGAGTACCTTTAATCAGTGGTCCGTGTTATTGTAATTAGGTTCTCTGAACACAATGCTAAAATCTCCTAAGGAGATTCTTTAAAACTAGGGTGTAAAATAGTACCCTGTAATGGTAAATACTGTGCTCCCAGAACCTGTTAAATAGAAGGTCTGTGTGAGTGGGGAGACTTTCACTGCCCTTTAACTATAGGGCTAACCTCTCGTTATATATAACCTACTACTCTTATTAGAAAGAGGCCCTATAGGTGGGCATAAAAATGCTGCTACTTATTGGAAAGTGCCCCTAAAGGTGGGAGTAAAAAAGTCGGTCCTATATGGAGTCGTGTGTTTCAGGGGTCGGGGTCCCGTAGACTCGTGTCCGCCTCCTCGCCGGCCGTAATCTCCTTTCCAAGATCGCCTGTTGTTACCTCTGTGTCTTTGTCCTTGTCATCTGTTGTATGGGTCGTTGCTTCTGCTGGGCTGTCGTCGTCAGATGTGTCGTTCTCTCGTCGTCTGCTGCAGCGATGTCAGTTCTGATGTCGTCTAACGTCCTTGCTGGAGGTTTTCCAACGGCGCACTGGCTCCAATGATACCACGTTTCCCCCTTTCCTTCGAGGCGAACTGCATGTGATGTCCTCTGAGTCACTCTGTGCGGGCCGGTGAACCTTGGGTTGAGCCACTTCGGACGGATGACCTTCAGCCAGATGAATTCTGCGGTGTTAGCCTCGTGCTTCTCCGGTCCCCCTTTGGCGTCAGCCACCTGGGTGGAGAAATCTCATACCAAGCCCTTAAGTTGCTGGTAGTATGGTTTGCTATCCATCTCTTCTACTTCTTTCCCTACTGCTAATGCTCCAGGACCCGGAAACTGATGGCCGTGGGTCAGCTCAAATGGGGAGAAACCTGTCCCTCAGTTAATGTGTTCATAAACAAAGTCCGACACCGGCTATATCAACCTGTTTCAGAGGAAGGTGGAGTCCCCTGTGCCGTCTTGACTTGCCGTGTCTTCTCTGTCAGAGGCAGAGGTTTCATCCTTTTTTTTTTTAGTCCTAAAAAATTTGACGCGTTTTGCAACAAAGTCAAGTATTTCTTCATCTGTAGGTGTATGTGTTGATACAGGTGTTCTTTAATGTCATGAGGGGAACTGGGTGAGGGGGGGTTAGAGGTGGAGGGAAGCGTATAGGGAGGGGGTCGGGTCTTAAAGGGGTTGTATAAATCTGGATAGAGGAGGGGACCGCCCTCTGGGATGTCTGGGAGGGGCCCACCATATGGCTTCTCCTTCCTGACTGGCTCTATCACTTCTGTGGGAGGGGCTGGTGCAGGACTGGGTGGGGCTGCTATGGCGGGCAGATTTTTGGCGGGAGTTTTGCTCAGAGAGCAGGTTACTGCCACTCCATTCATAACTAAGGCTGCGTTATGGCCTATTCTCCTTAGCTTGTCAACTAGCTCCCTTTCTTTGTTAAGTTTAGAAGCCCTGATAAAACCTGCCTTCTGCTTGTTGAGAGTTTCTAATTTCTGAACCAACTGTCGCTCGTATGTATTGAGTGCTGTGGCTAGGAGACTTATTGCCTCGTCACCCTCTACTCTATTCTCTGCGATCATCTGATCGTGTAAGAAACGGAGATCGCTGCTCGCCTTTTTATGATCTCCGGGCTTAAGTCCGCTAAGTATCAATCTCTCTGCTTGTCCCCACTGTTCCCTTAAACTCCCCGGAACAGGGACTCCTAATTCTCTCTCTTCACGTTCAAATTCTCCTTCCATTTTGACTTCGTTCGTATCTGCTTCTCCTAAAGGTTTTAGTTTTTTATAAAAAATACCAGATACTTCTGCCTACTATAATTTACTAATTATTGTAGTTTTATTCCCACAGGTATACAGTCTGATAGTTTTCGGTGCGAGGTGTATTATAGGCGGCGCGTAAGGCTCAGGTTTGGGAAGGCTAAATAACTTGTTTTACCTGACGCTGCCTGCCTCCGGCGTCTATAGAAAAGAGATCAACTCAGTGAAAGCTGCGCCTGATCAGAGCTCAGCGTGCGGAGTTTAAATCTATCAAGTCATATTACAGGATAAAGGAAATACAGTTTAAACTGCCGTATGAAGAGAAGACGCCGACGTGTCGCACTTATCATTCATATCACATCATCGATCATATAATATCATAATATATCATATATTTCCTTGTCTAAGTCAGCTTCTCGAGCCGTATCTGACCGTGCAACACTTACATTGTCACATACTGTATGCAGAAGTATTATTTTAAGCAACACATTAGGTTGACGAAACACTCAACTCAAATGTAATTAAAGTCAGATCCACTCATGTCTTAGATGGGCAACAGTGATAACATAAAACTGTTGTACGCTTTCAAACACTCTAGTTTATTTATTTTTTAACCAGTTGTTCTATATTCACCTTGCAGGTGCAACTATGTGGCTTGTATCCTGGATTATATGTTTAAGTCATGGATGTTTAAAGTTCATATTTGTCTAATATTAATTTACTTTTCATTAATGAAGTATGATGCTGCGCTGTTAGTACACTTGTCCCTTTCACGTGAACGCGCTCTCAGCTGGAGAGAGAAACCCTGGCTTGATTTACAGAGTTGATAACCAGCGTCGTAGGACCGCTTAGCCGTTACGTTAAGCCCTCGCTGATTGGTCCAAATTGACCAATCCACGGACTTCCTCACACACACACACACACTCAGTGCAGGCAGCTCTGCTGATTTCTCCTCCCTGGCTGCAGGCTGATAACAGACAGTTGGCATCAAGGCGAAATTCTCTCTGCAGACCCATTCTCACAGCGCCTATCAACCTTTTTCTTACTCAATATCAAGCCACACTTAATCACACTCAAAATAAATAAATCTAACGTAACCCCAGATCCGTCTAAGGGTTGCCTGTGTACGTTAGTCGGCGAGCCCCAACCCCAGAATTCGTCTAAGAATTACTGTGTGTGTCACCTTATTTCTCAGAGTATTTCAGCTGGACTTCCTTTACCAAATTTAAAACCACTGAAATCTCGGACGACGATTGCAGCTGGGGTTCCTTTACCAATATATAACCACTGAAATCTCGGACGACGATTGCAGCTGGGTTCCTTTACCAATTTATAACCACTGTAATCTCGTTACACAGTTTTTATATTCCCCGTACAGTCTAGTTGACTTTTATTGTGCGATGTTTATTTCAACAGATGGAGAGATTTCCAAAAGCGCTTCTACACCCCCTTTCGGCGATGTGGCTTTTGGCAAGGAGTCGAAACCCAGTCTACAGAATCTCTTTATCGTCACGTTTAGTCTTCTAGATTAACCCCACAGCAAGAGTTTGCGAGATCCGGTCGTTTCAAATTGATTTTGAAAGTTGCGTTTCTCCTCTTGAAATACCCCACATATAACACAACTGCAGCTCCTCTTTGAGACTGGAAAGTGTTATTCTGTAGTACTGTTCTTTCTACCGTAAGACTAAAACACTGAAAATGCCGCTGACAACTCTAAAATGTTGTAGTATAGCCAATCACAGATTTTGATAATAACAGGTATCTGCTCACCTTTCTGTTGTGGGGCGCCCTGGTTTAGTTGTCAGAGGTATTCGAGGTGTCTTCCCTGGACAGTTCGTCCGCTGGCTGCCGGTGTTCCTTCTATGAGACCCTACTCATCACGTCGGGGTCACCAAATTGTTGGATTGAAGCACCCTTCAGTTGTTGAAGGTTCGAGCCCGCTCCGCGCCGTTCGTTTGATGAGTGGTCTGCTATAAAAAGGAAGGACTCAGACAGAGATATGAGATTAAACAATAAGCTGATTTAATGGTAGAAACAACAGTACAATATAACGAAGTACTTATATAACGAAGTACTTCGGGCCTCAGCTCTTCCACCGTGCGATGTACGTATCAGACAGTCGGACCGAACAGAGGCCGCGAGTGTACAGAATTCACAATATTTATTCCCACAAACGGAGAGGAGTTGTGTGGGAGGAGCTGTGTCGGTTGCTCCTCCCTAGGTGTTCATCCATTGGTGGACTCACTCCTGGACGAATCAGAGTGAGTCAGCCATAGGCGTGGGAAGTTTGGATCTCCTGCGCCGCCGATCAGTCCCAGGCCATCTTTTATGGCAGCCATAAAATAAACAATTCTGGGTTGAACGGGGGTGAGGTACCAATCCTTATCTTCATTTATCCTCGGCACCTGGCCGTACCACTCCGTATCCCAATCCTCCTCCCTGCCTAGACTCAATGTTGTCAGTTTTATTACCTTTCTCCTGCAACACCCCCATGCTCCTATCCGGCCCATTAAAAACCCGGGGGGGCGACTGGATCCTCTACATTCCTAAGTCAACGCACACACAATTGACCACAGCAAACAAAGGAAAATAATACCATCATGAGGACATTTGGTCTAGTTTCATAAGCATACATTTTACACAGACTATTGGCGCCTAAGATATGTCGTGCCAAAGTTATAATTATTAAAACAGGTTATACAGGTTACTTTACCCTTTAAAATGCCAAAGTAACACTAACACAAAAAAACCCAGTCGAGACAGTGGTAGACCAGCAACCCTCAGAAAATTGACTGTAAATGGAGTCTGTTGTTGTTTAAAAGAACTTGGATGGATAACAGCACAAGAGTCTGCCAGCAGCATGCAATCAAGAAAAAGATTCAAGGCCTTCTTAAACTTGACACAATAATAGTTTCGTTAAGTTAAAGCTTTTCTATCTAAGAAATATACCTAAGTATGGTTAATGAGTTTAAACAAATATTTATTAACCGATTCAACTATTAAATGTATTTAGGATAGATCAACTCAAAATGTATTTGTTAAATTGTTGTAGTGAATGTGCAACCACGGTTACCTTTTTTGCTCTGCAACAAGTCCGGTGGGACAACCCAGTCTCACGGCATTTCGTGTTATAGTCACGACATTTAATCTATTGATTCGTGTTCACCAACACGATTTTCCCCTTTTTTTCGTGTCACACGAGAATTAAACAAATAAAAACAAGGATAATTGTGTGTTATTGTGAGTAAATAACAGTGTGTTATTTAGAAAAGAATAACAAATTAGAAGGAAAAAAAGATTAAAAAAATACAGATTTCAGTATTCTGAGGCTCTGAGCCCCATTTCTTTTCCTCATGGACGGCAAAAAAAGTCCGACATTATACGATTTAAAATTAAAAACAATAATCGTGACTTGATATTGAGTAAGAACATGTTTTTATGAACCACACAGCTTCCGGTCTTCCAAGACCCGACCGGACAAAAAGATGTGTTGCAGGCACGAAACATACTACCAATAGAAATACATTGCTTTTAAAATCGTTCTGTGTGACACGAAAAAAAGGGGAAAATCGTGTTGGTGAACACGAATCAATAGATTAAATGTTGTGACTATAACACGAAATGCCGTGAGACTGGGTTGGGTGGGACTATAGGCTACTGGGGGGGATAGTTCATTTTTTTGTAAGTATTCGTTTTTTGTGGAAGTGTTTAGAACTGACCTTGTTGGTCAAATAACATCACTCTATAATATGGAACAGAATATTGTGAGCGTGATATGCTAAACTGAGTGAATTTTGCTCTATCTTGAGTTAATTTCGAAATGGCAAGCTAGCTAGCACATTAGCTGGCAAGCTAGGTAGCTGCGGTTAGCATTTTAGACCTGCCTGGAGATGAATACTACCATAACATTTACATAGCCTACAATGTTAAAGCAGTGAAAACATTTAAATATAGCGCGAACTTAGACTGAAATAGATTTTTTAAAGTATCTAAACTATGTTTTACTGGTGTCTCTGTCCACTTGTTTAGCTTTTTGTCTGTCCCAAAAATGGGGTGTGCCAACCACCATCTACTGTAGGTAATATACTGACTATGGATAGGTTCAAACCCACTTGAGACAGTCCAAACTATCCCTCAGCAGCAGCTTCAGGGTAGAGCATATAGAAAAACCTTGAAATCCATTGGAGCGACCATTACTTTCAGAGAGTTGCCTGCCCTGAACATTTTCCAAAACAACAGTGGAAACGTATTAATACATGTCGCAGGGAGAGAGCCCCTCTGGAAATCAGCCTGCCAAAAAACATGACGAGTAATAACCATAGCACTCCTGTCTGCAGTTTGTGTGTGCTGTTCCAGCACAAATAGCTTTAAGTGGGTGATTTATATTCTAGAAACAAATACTAGAGGCCACTTCTAGAAGAGTCCTTGCAATTGCTCAGTATTAAATGATTCCAGATGCATTTCATAAAAACATGTATTATGTTTCAGACTCAGATTTAAAGGTAGGCCTATATTATGTAACATTTCCACATTCAAATCTATACAAACTACAATTCTTATGTTTATTCCGTTAAAAACGTAATCTTAATCAAGGCTATTTCAGTTTGTCACCTACGATGCCTATGTTTTTTGAGCTTGTCAGCGTTGTGGTTTTCTGCCAAAAGCTCTCATGAATTAACTTTTTATCCAGTTTTAGGTGACATCTTTACCATATTTATTCAGCTTCTACTTTAACCTGATAAAGGGTTTTAATAACGGCTCCTGGATAAACTTCCTGAAGCCCCCTGAGGGGAAGCAAGCTGAGCCAAAATAATTGGAAACTCAACGCACAGCAACCACTGTCTGCCAAGGAGCATCAGAGAAACACTGATTTTATGTGAAACTGCATTATTTATCCATTCACTTTTTGAGAGGTGACAACCTCTGCATATAATTTGGATCCAGTTAGAAACCTGCTGGACACTGAAGATATTCTAACCCTGAGAAATTGACTGCAAAGATGGTGATCCACCCCCATGATCCTGCACGATTTCACAAGCCTCCGGACTCCGTCTTTTGTTTTTCTTTTGATTTAAAAACTGAGTTGAACAAAATTACGTAGTGTGCCTTTAAAACACACTAAAGAGATATTGGTGGTTCACTAAGTTCGTGTGTGAGATAAAGGGTTAACCATTTATTTGAGAGGGCATTCAGAGATTTCTGTTATAGCTAATTGTTTTTCAACTGTGGCAAATTAGCACTTATTTTCTCTCATTACTGTTTGTAAACTAGAAAATGCATTTCCTGCAGAAAATGCGTGCGAACATAAACTGTGAACATTTGTTGCTGAATTTAGTTGAAAATGCAGAAAAAGCTGAATATTGTATTAGTTGAATGGTCTCTGTAGCTGCTTTTAGCTACAAAAACCAAGTAATTGTGTTGCTGAACTTAGCAGAGAAATGCAGAAAAGTGAAATGATTTGAATCAAATTGTTACAGCTCAAATGCATTGCAATGACTTTGTTGAAAACTTGAAAGTGAAATGTTAAACTGGAAGAGTAGGATAAATAGTGAAGAAGCTTAATATTTAAAAGAAAAGGGTTAAAAAAGCTATAAACAACAACATGTATAGCCTCAATGTCCTGAAATAGCTGAATAATGTAATAGTTGAATGGTTTCTGTAGCTGAAAGTAGGCTGAAGGAGTTAAATATTAAATGTAAGTAGTAGTGAATGAATGTGTATTAAGAAGAGAAAAGAAAGTAAAAAGGCTTGGGAAAGCAGCAGAATATTTTGACTGCAAACTTTTCGACTAAAACCATACGTCACCAATAATGTATAAAATATGTGGAACATGTTGAAGTCAGTATGAAGTCTCCATCAGACAGAAAATAATAGGCTGAGACAGTCTGTTAAAGTCCAGTGTGTTTGTCAGTGTTTGTTTCTGTGCTGGGCACCTAATCATAACAAATAATCATAACACCTGTGTGAGCCCAGAGATCAAAGGTTTCCATGGTGATGTGCCGTAATCAGTGAGAGGAGAGCCTTTCCATTAGTCTGAATGAGAGATAAACCTCTTACATTTGAACGTTTTGTTGAAGAACCGTAGCAGATATCGGTGAAATTTCAACGCGTGAAGCGTCTCAGGACCCTGACGAGCGTCTGAAGTGTGCTTTTTGTGTACTTTTGGGTCAATAATGTGGCCTTTTTGGCAGATTAACTAAAGGTGTGCGGCTGCTGCTGTGAGGAAAGAGCAGGCTGTATTTACAATAGGTCTTAATGGAGACATGTTGAAAGTTTTTGTCACTTCATGCCCTCAAGAGGCATTCTGTTTAATTATTTTGCTTAATTATTTTTATTTTCCAACCTAGGAGAGGTTTTCCTACGTTTTTCATGAAAAATGATGTCCAAGGAGTGTAGGGTTTGGGAATTATGGCAGGTTTAAAAAAAAATGTGGGCGAATTTCAAGCACTCCTCCACTCTGTTATATCTTACACAGGCTCCGCCCTCTACTGGACTCTATGGGTACTACCTCTTAACCATACTATGCGAGCATTCACCTACTGAGATATCTATAAACGTAGCCGGCCCCTCGGGGCGGGCCTACCTGAATGCATGCGCAAGCCCACCGTATATAAGGCGGCCACGCCTCCTGACTGTCATCCTTTTCTCTTCAGCGAGCGAGCAACAACTGAAGCAGAGAAAGTAAAACGTTTGAAAGAAGAAGAAAGAGTTATCATACCTTCATGGAGTTGCCACTTCTAGAGACCAGGGCCTGTCCTTCGTGCCCTGGCTTAATAGCGGGCGCCGATCCCCACCACCTCTGCTTCGAGTGTTTGGGGGACCAGGATATGGCCGAGGCGGTATCATTCACGTTCGCCATTCCAGCGGGGCGGATGGCGGGGACTTCTCGTTGTCGGGCACTTCCGGGTCTGGCGTCCATGGAAGTCCAACGCCCAGGTCTGTACTTCCCCCTAGGTCAGGGGTGTCAAACTCAAATACACAGTGGGCCAAAATTAAAAAAATCGGTACTAGTCGAGGGCCGGACTGGTTCAATGTTTATTGCAAAACTTATTGAAATGAACTTATTGCACATATTAAACCTGGAACTAACAAAGCTTAAAGTGGACCTATCATGCTATATTTTAATAAGATATTGTAGGGCCATACCTATATAAAACATGTCTGTGAAGTTTTTTTTTCAAAATACCAAACAGATCATGCATTTTAGCCATGCCTCATTTTGCTCTATTTGCTCTTTTTTAGCCCTGTTTTTGCAAGGGCTGATTCTGTGAGAAGTCTTCTTCGCTGCTTTTGTGGCAGACTACAGCGCCACTTACAGGCCTGGCATATGTACTACAGCTTCTCCAGCGCTTTCGAGTGGCTATGGCCGTGGCCATCTCCTCCTGATAGGTGGAGAGTTGCCTATATAGGCGGAGCTCCCCGTTTCTGATGTCAGAACAATTTCAAATCTGTATCAGTCTGTATCAGCTCCGTTGCAGCCCCGTTTTTAGAGATTTGGGTACGGAGGAAAAGAGAGAGGGTTGTGTTTTCTGGCTTTACTCCATGTACTTCCTGGTTCCCAAGAAGACAGGAGAATTCAGACCCATTCTGGATCTTCGCAGCCTGAATCAGCACATTGCCTGCAAAAATGTCCATATGTAAACCAACTACTGGAACTAGGGCTGCCGGGGGATTGGTTCACAACCATCGACCTGAAGGACGCTTACTTTCATGTCGAAAATTGCTCCAAAGCACAGAAAGTATTTGCGTTTTGCCTTCCAGGTGGGTAGCCTACGAGTACAACAGACTACCGTTTGGCTACTCCCTATCCCCACGCACGTTCAGCAAATGTGTGGCCACAGCGTTTCAGCCGCTTTGCGACCATGGCATGAGGGTTTTGTAATACGACCTCATAGTCATGGCCAGGTCCAGGGAAGAGGCAAACACAGCCCAATTGATCCAATTGGATTGCAGTCAATTGGAAGAAGAGCAGTCCCATACGTCACCAGCAGGTGGGGTATCTGGGGATTTTGCTCGATGCAGGCAGACTACGTGCCACCCTGTCAGAGAGCAGACAGGCATCCCTGCTTCAGGCAGTTTGCAGACTGCGACAGGGGGCAACGGTGACAGCTTTGACCATCATGCAGACCAGTGACCATCAACTGGCGGCCCGCGGGCCACATCCGGCCCGCCAGACCTTCTCATCCAGCCCACACGACGGGGGTGACTTTGGCGTTGGCGGAGTGCTTAGTGCGTTCGCCCCCCACTCATTTTTTTTTTTACAACGTCTCGTGAGTAATGTGCAGTACCGGAGTCCAACAGAGAGGCAGCAGCTGCGGGACAGTAGACTGCGCACTGCGTAGCCTTCCCTGCCTTGAAGAAGAAGTGATCCTTCGTTGTGAAGAGTCTGCTTTATGCGCTCCGCAGCAGTAGCCCCGCTGCGACAGAGTCCAACAGAGAGGCAGGAGCTGCCGGACAGTAGCCTCGAAGTGATCCTTCGTTAGCGTGAAGAGTCTGCTAAGCTTTATTCGCTCAGCAGTACCTGAGCGTGCTCCACTAGCACCCCCCCCCGGTCATATATAAAAATCGCTGGCCCGCGAAAATGTCTATTGGATAAATGTTAGCCCTTGGACAAATGTAGTTGGTGATCCCTGATGCAGACTCTGAGTCTCATGGCGGCTGCTCCCCTCCTGGTACTGCTGGGGTTACTTACTCGCCTGCAGAGGTGGTTTTCCGGCCTTCGTTTAGATCCCAAGAGGCACAAATGACGT
The DNA here is from genome assembly GCA_031216635.1 of Dissostichus eleginoides. Lineage (NCBI taxonomy): Eukaryota > Metazoa > Chordata > Actinopteri > Perciformes > Nototheniidae > Dissostichus > Dissostichus eleginoides. The sequence continues at coordinate 7,189,153 of CM062270.1, read as the reverse complement.
CTGGTGACCATTCCCCCCCCCGCTGGGGCGGGTGACCTCCTACGTCACGGTGTTCAAGATGCATCCGTGACAGGATGGGGGGGACCTGCCTAGAGAGAGCTATAGGTGATGGCTGGCCTCTGACAGAAACTCGGCACATCAACCTTCTAGAGCTACGGGCAGTAGTACTGCTCCTACAGCACTGCAAACCCTTACTACAGGGCAAACATGTGCTGGTGAGGAGCGACAAACGCACCACAGTGGCTTACATCAACAGGCAAGACGGAGTCAGCTCCGCCGCCTTGTTTAGCGCAGCGGAGAACCTGTGGTTGTGGGCCTCAGAGAAGGTTTTTATCTCTGAATGCCCCCCACATTCCGGGACTGGAGAACAGGGCGGCCGGCCTGATGTCAAGAGGCGGGCCCCTGCCAGACGAATGGTGGTTCTCCCTGGCTCGGCAGGACAATCCACCCTTGGGGGTGGACACGTTTGCACACGAGCCATGGCCAAGATAGCTGCTCTACGCCTTTCCACCGCTGCGTCTCATTCTCTCCATCCTAGTGGCCCCAGGTCGCCGCTTGGCGCCGTGGTACGCAGAGGTGACACAGATGATGGTGGGCCAGCCCTGGACGGTTCCTCAGGTCTGGGGGGCGTTGTCTCAGGAAGCAGGTGCAATAGGAGTGTTACCCACGCTGGGCCAACCTCTCCAGGCTTGGCTCCTGAGAGGGACAGGCTGAGACGGGAGGGACTGTATAAAAATACATTTTGCCCTCAAACTTGGCAACTGTCTCCCTGTCAGTTTCAGATTCATTTTTAAGACTTACAAGTAACTACTTGTGTTTTAAACACTTGTTTGATTTGTTCCCTCCTACTTATATGATGTTTTAATTCCGGGTCACTCAGGGGGAACATTTCTTTGATCCAAGGGTCTGATGTTTGCCATATTTATTTACATTTTGATTAGAGAATATTTGTTGACATGTGCACAAGATGACAGAATTAAGAAAAGTGTTTGGCGATGAGACCCCATTGTGATTTCATTTAGCCCCCAGGGTCTAAACACAGTTGGTGATGTTGATGGGTTGAAGAGGATGCTGAAGAACAAGATTTGGTGAGGAGTGGACTCTTGATGGGCTTGACCTGGCATTGATATGATGACAGGAAGTGGATCTGGTGGAGGAAGGCCGTGGCAAAGTAGCAAAAAGTAGATTGTAGTTGAAGTAGTTGTTTCCCAAAACTATTCCTATTTTTACTTCCCAAACAGACACTTGGTCGAGAGCCTTTGGCGTGACTAATGGTTTGTGCAACTATTGGACTAGATTTGGGAATAGATCTTGGTTTTTAATTTGTAAAAGTATGTTATTGACAACCTAGGAATGAGGCTTGACTACTTCCTCAATACCTAAAAAAACGGAGAACAGTGTTCCTGCCTTATATACGTAACATACCCTCGAAAAATGACATGATAACATCTGTTCGCAGAATGTTAACTCAGAGGACATAAACCAGGGTTGACTGCGCCATCTCTATTACTGGCCGCTTGTCTGTGGAACAAATTGCACCACCATATCAAAAGCTCAAGGCCAGACTCTTTTCTTTGGCTTTCAATTGCGACGACAGGCTGGCCTTTATGTAATGGTTATCTGAGCTTTCACATTTCTCACTGATTTCTTGATCTCTGCCTGGGTATATACATGCTGTTATTTGTTGTCTGCTGTTAACCTGCTATATTCTGCCCTAACCACTTTGGTCAGCTCAGGCTGTGTATGTGCTATAGAAATACGTTTGACTTTAGTTTAGTTTTTATTTACATCAAATATCAAAATGATGTTCTTTGAGCTTTCTAGTCCATTTTAAATACTTATTTAAGGTGTTTTCTTGCAGTTATAAACAACTGAAACCAAGATGCCAGTTCATCAAAATGGATATAATTAAATTACAGTTAAAAACTAGTTTTTACTTTGGACATAGGCTGTCTAGCAGTTTCCTCTTGTTTCCTGTCTTCATGCTAAGCTAGGCTAACCATAACGCTACTAACCATATCTATAGAGTGGTATCGATCCTCTTATCTAACTTTCTTATTATACCATTTTTATCGTTTATATAATGCAGGTATCAATAACCAACCACGTAAACCAAATTCCAACCATGTAGTTTATACATTTACTTTGTTTTAAAATGTTTTATTCTAATGCCTTCCAAACATAACCCTGTTAATCTATGATAGTAGAGATGAGAACCTGGGCTTTCATTTTTGCTCACTTCGCATATTGTTGAAATTGTTTTAATATTAAGCTGGAAATTAGAAATAATAATAATAAATTGTATTTATATAGCACTTATCTCTGATTCAAAGTTAAATGAGAAACGAGGTGTTAAAATGCGAAAACAAAGCGGACAAAAGGAAAAGCACATTTTGATTGCCCACGGTGATAAATTATACCAGAACTATTTTGCACGTGCAGTTGAAGTTCAATTAACTGTGCCAATGCATCATAATGGCAGCAGAGTTCACACACTGCTCCTAATGGGAGGTGGGCTTGTTGAAGAGGTCTTCTTCAAAAACACATGGGACATTAGATCACATCCTGCCGCCCCAATTTGGACGGCCACTCATCTTCTTTCTGATTTATTCCTTGGACAAAATAAATTCTCTCTTCCACAAATAAAAGATACCTCAGAACATGTCAAGAAACAGAGGTACAGATTTTTCAAATAGGTAACATGTTTTATGGATAATGTTCTTTTTATACATTGGAACACCTTTTTTCAGCCCAAGATCTATTTGAAGTGATCAGGCCTTCTATCCCAAGTCTATGATTATAATCTCACTTGAATCATGTGGGAATGGAAAGTTTTTGTTGAAACATATTGTACTTCAACGGAAACTGCTACACTAAGGAGAAAAAAACAAATTCTCTGGAAGAAAATATGAGAAAAAAAGGAAATATTTGTGTATTGGCTCGATTTCAGGTCCGAGCTTTCTCGCTTACTCACTCCCTTCCTTTTTCACTCCTGCCTGTTCCCCTTCATGTCTTTCTCTTAACTTTCCCTCTCCCGCTCTCTCTCCTCACATCTGGAGGGCATCTGCCGTGGCTGTGTGACTCCTCGCCTGCTATGGGACAGCTTGTGTTTGGACTGGACGTCAGACTTCCGTGCGCTTCAGCAAACCTTGGTCGGACGGGGTAAAGTAGCAGACCAGCAGAACATTGCTTTGGCAGACTTCTTCGCTGCATGTTTTATGGATGGCTGCTGTTATGTCATCTTTCTATATTATACTGGGCTGTTAAGTGTCAACTTCATTCTTCTGTGCATGACAATATGTATTCCAGACGATCCACTTTAGCAAAGCAACCTTACGACCTCTGCTCAGCCGAGAAAGACCATGCAAATGATATGAAGACTTTTAAAATGCTCTGCCTCTGCTAATAAATACTTGCTCTTGAAGCCTCTAAATTACAAGGTAACATAAGAGTGCTGTTGACTTTATGACAGCTTTAAACTCTTCTCTGACCCCTGGATGCTATGCTGTTTTATATTCTAGCCATCGTTCACATGTACAATAAGTGCAGCAAAGTGCAAAGGCTTTTAGTGTGTATTTGTTGTGGGTGTAAGCATTCAGCTTTGTGGATTTTCTGTGTGGACAAACAAACAAGCTCTTCTGATAGATGGCTTTTAGACCTTTGCTTTGAGAGCATGACTTGATTGCCCCCTTAAACGGTTCTATCAAAACTTCTGGACAGCAGGCTTTTTCCTGGCTTTCCCTAAACTCTAGCCTCAAATAAACACTACTGTGCTTGTGCTTGTCTGACAGAAACAAAAGGCTAGATTCTTATTATTTCATTTGATCTATACCTGAAGCTTTAGCATTGGAGAAACAGAGTCGAGTACCAGCCTGTGGAAATGCTTTCCCTTGCCTTAAAACAGCTCTTTGGCCACAGCAACTAAAGCTGTCATGTCCATCCATGCTTTCGCCAAAACCACCAGACTCCATTGGTCTACCGCTGCCTTGATTACTTTGTTTGTTTCAGTTTTTTTTACATTTCATTTTAGTGAAGCTTTTATCCAAAGACTAACAATAAATGCAATAAACCGAAAAGATACAAACTCAGAACAAAAATAATAGTGCATATATATTCGCTTCAAATAAGCCAAAGCATTGTAAGTGCTGGGGAATTAGTTTCTAATGGACTACACCATTTAAGTGTTGGGTTAAATGGTTAAGGTACAAGCTATGTTTGTTGTGGGTTTAAAGGGTAACTTCGGATTCACCAAAGTCACGCAATAACACAAACATACTAACAAATAGAGGGGGCAGTAGACTAGAGTTATACATGCTCAGTGTTTCCCCTATATACATTCAGCAGCGGCGCTGCTGAATGTATATGTCAGCCAGGTACCAACAATTTTTTTTAAATTATTTTTTAATTTTGTTTATACATCAAAATAATAATACGTGGCGCTCGCGTGAGGAGGAGCACACAGCCTCTGTGAGCGAGCGAGACAGAGAGAGAGCGAGAGAGCTAGAGAGAGCACACCTTTATCTATTTAATATAGTTGTAAAAAATAAAGTAAAAAATCATTCCAATGTGTACTATAGGACAGTAAAAAAAAACAGTTTAAAAGGGGAGTGATTAGTAAAATATGAATAAATAAAAATAAAGAATGCTAACTAGTTAAGATAAGAATAAACAAGTTTAAATGATTTGTTATTGGTTGTGATAATATTCTAAAGATGTTTGGATTATTGAAAAGTATACAGCTCCCTTTCATCTGAGTGTTGAGAGCTGTATCCATAAATTCATTTTGTGCTCAAAGTGCACCAGATTGATGCATTTCACTTCAACATTTAAAAAGAAATCTTCCCGGAAGTGCATGCCCCTGGACACCCCTAGAAGATGTGAGGTCCAGCCCCAAATAAAGCAGGTTCAAATAATTAAATTGCATACATTTTATTTGGATTGTTTGTTATGTGGATGTGTAGTATTTGTGTTACTGTATGTTCAATAAAGGTGATTTAGCAAAATACACCTGTAGAGCCTCAAGAGCCTTTCTTGCGCTGGCAGACACATAGAAACATATTGGCGGGGCGCACTTCGCACACACACACACACACACAAGTTCCACTCGCTCCACGCTCACATTTTGCTAGGCCCGCTTGCCTTAGCACCGCTGCTATGACTCCATCCTAGGGGAAACACTGATGCTTAAATAACAGTTTTTGTTAATGGAGTCTGGTGTATCTGGCAAAAGAACATACATAATGGCTTCAGTTCATTCAGGAGGGACTTACCTCTAGGTGTCTAAAGTAAGTTTTACGGCTGCTGACTCACACAGCAGCACACTGCTTGGGAGGAGGGGGCAATGTGGCCACCATGTACCTTAGCTTATACAACTACTAGGGATAAGTACCTCATAAATGACAACAATCAGAACCAGTTTTCAAAACTGTTGTTGTGTGTGTGTGTGTGTGTGTGTGTGTGTGTGTGTGGAATGATGAGATGCACTGAGATTGTTGATGCTTGTTTTCTTCTTTTAAATTAGCCCTTCAAGTTGTTGAGGCTCGAAGCTTCAGACACGCAGAGGGCAGAGAACCGGCCGTCTTTTGTTGCTAGCCTGGTGCGTAAACATTGCAAACCCTTCATCAATTAAATAAAATGCCCTGCAGAGATAGACCAGTGTTGCTGTTTTGAAAAAGATTTGAAATGAAATGCTTTGTTTACATCCGTAACATAGGTAACACTCACTCTTCCATTGGCTAGCGCTCAAACACATTGAAAAAGATCGGGAAAGGCATTGGACCTTTCCAACACATCTGTTAGCGGTTGACCAATCACAACAGAGCCTGCCAGCTAACCAATCGGAGCAGACTGGGCTCTGGTTTCAGACAGAGGGTGAAAACAGGTGCTGCAGCACAGGCAGTATGAGAAAAATAAAGAGCTTTTTGAACATTAAAGCATGGAGACATGTCACAGTAGAGCCTCTAAATACAATTATGAACCTGGAAATTGGCATAATAGGGCCCCTTTAGGCAAAGAGTGTGTTGTGGGTGTAATCCAAGTTTAGCTTTGTTTACTTACAATGTTAGTATCCTAGTTCATGTTAGTACTTGTTTGTGTGCCCCACGGACTAGCATCGTTAGCCGGTAGCCACTGGCTCACCCGTCACTATGCCCAGATCTATGTAAAGGCAACGTATTAGCTTAATCGGTTTCTACAGCTTTAAGCTAATGGGAAAACCATTAGTCTTGCATGTATTTGGTTATACACCAAAGTTTAGACAAACTTAAATGTCAACTTGATGAGGAAAAGTCAGATGAATACCAAAGCTATTGAAATTCAGCCTGAAGGGAAAATGAATGTCTGCAGCACATTTCTTAATTATCCACAAAAATTCTTCTGACATTTCATCGTGGACCAAAATGGTAGACCATGTGCAAAGAGGCTGGAAGTTAGATAATGTAATTTGTTTTTTTCAAACCCACTGCATGATAGAATGGCTTAATAATCAGTGTCTGAAAAATAGATTAACCTGTCATCTCCTCTAAGTCGCATACAATAGGCATTTTTCACAGCATGCCTTTTTACTGGTCATTATAGGAAAATCACTAAACACGCTTTGGCTCTGTTCAATTCAAGTGTACCTGTAAGTTGGTGAGCCAGCATTTACAACTCCAAGACCGTTAAACTAAAGCAGCTCAACACATTGAGCCAACTCTTGTCACTGTACTGTAACATGTCAGGATCAGCCACAGCTATTTTTAATAAAACATAAAAACCTATAATGAATTACAGGCTATTTCATTTTTTTATTTGGACTGTTTGTGAAGAATGAAAAGAACTCCCTCTGACTCACAAATGGATTTTGACATGAGACATCTGTGCAGTGCCCCTTCATGTACCAATAAACACCTTTTTCCCTCCAAGCAGGATTTTCTTTTCGACATCCCGTAAAAACACTTTCCTCCGAACTGACTTTTGCGAATCAGTTTCCAGGTAACTGCTGTGCTTAAAGCCAACAGGTGGGGAACACAGAGATATGGTCGGCTCTGTTTCAGAAAATGGCTTTCTGCTGGGTTTTTTTTTTTAACCTTAGCTGTGAGCTAAATTACATTTTTTAGAAATCGACATTGAGTAATTGGGATTTTGGGGTGCTTTAACAAAATCAAGAAGTTTGTTTTCAACCATGTCAATTCCATTCCATCTGCTTTGTAGGGATGAGTTAGTAATAACCAGACGGAGTTCTGCTGCCATTATTGACAGACAGTAGGGTAGTAAACAGTGAAGATGGCTTATCCCAACACAACATTTATTTGGGAGCCACAGTGGTGTATGGTGCATCTCATTCACCCAACATAATAATAGGTTACATTGATCGACAAAGGATCTACCACCACTTTAATGGCCAACAGTAGAAGATTGTACTATAAACAAGACCCTATTTCCAGGAACCAAATCCTCCTGATTTTTTGAACTTTTCTTTCCATGTGCTTGTGCAACAGGAAAGCTCGGCATGGCCTTTCCCAAGCATTCCATCCTGCAGGCCCTGAGTGTGCTGCTCTTGGCCTTGGTGTTGGTGCATTGCCAGGTCCCTCTTGAGCCAGAGGAAGAGGAGGAGGAAGAGCCAATAAAGGAGAACAACATCTCAACAATGGTGACGAAATCTGAGCTGCTTGAATGTCCGCTGGAGTGCAGCTGTACGGCAGAAGGCTTGGTGGACTGCGCTGGAGTCGATCTCACGGAGTTTCCCGCCGAGCTGTCGGACAAAACTCGCCAGCTCTCTCTACAGGTCTGTAGACTGCGTACACATACAGTTCATTAAATCAACATTTTGTAATTCTGCTCAGAAATGATGTAGACTAAAGCAATCTGGCTGCCTTTGTATGAACTCTCTGTGTTATGTCCCCTGATGCCAGAACAACAAAATCAAGGAGATAACAGTGGAGCACATCTCCCATCTGCATCAGCTTGAGACCCTCAACCTTCAGAACAACTGGCTTACATCAGCTGGTAAACAATGTTTAACAGTCTAAACACCCAGCAGTGTTCTGTGTGAAAGGGTTCTGTTGAATACAGTACATGCTTTTCCCTGCTCAGCAGTCACTGTCAGGTCAAATTAAAGCAATTTTACTCTTTTAATTACTAACTATCGTCATTGGGAGATATTTTAGAGGAGAAATGCAGTTTGGTGTGGGTCCATATTTACTTTGACACTTTTATTGAAGCACAGCTTATAAAAGACAAGTGCTTTGGCTATCAAGTGTTCCACCAAATCAATACTAGGCTTTGCTTACAGTCACATCCAGAAAAGGCAGGGCAATTGATGAAAACTTGAGAATACTTTTCTCTATAAAATGCTGCTTTTCAGCTAAGGTCAATAATAGTATTTTAAGGCAGAAAGAAATGCAGTGACCTGCCGTCAAGGATATCTGAGCTCTATTTTTCTACCTGTAAAATGAACTTGCAAGCCGCTTAAATACTGTATGCCTCAATTAGTTTAATAGGGTCATGACTACCCTTATATTATGCCTATTTTCTGCAGCATTATTTGGTTTGCTTCCATAGACAAAAGTGGGGGATAGTACCTGGTGCTCTGTTTAGTACCACCTCATTTGTGGTTCCAAGCAACCTCAACCTATACTCAAAGGTAAATTCAAAACACTACAGGCCACTGATTCATCAGAGAATCGTCCCAAGGAATGTTCTTGGTGCCACACCGTGTCCTGTGTCCTGCCGAAACCCGCCATTTTTAAATTGCCAACCTACTAGCCAACCTCACTTTACCCAGATTTAAAAAAACATTTTACAAAGCTAAGCCTCCCACTGACACTGACGGGGAACAATATTCTTTCGAAATGGAGGCAGTAAGTCAAGTAGAATCAAGTTGAGCTGTACCATGGCATGGAAATGAGGCGGTATACACCATATTCTAGCTCCCATAATATTCTCTAGTGTATTTCAATAGGTTTTGTGAGGGGGGGGGGGGGTGTGCTAGATCCGACCGGCCCACATCGTCCGACCGGCCCACTTCAGTACCGGCCCATCGGGATTCGTCCCTAACGTCCCGATGGTCAGTCCGCCCCTGATCCCACTCCAGCAAGTTGGTTCTTCCTACTTTTCCAGATTGCTAATTGGACAAAAATTGGTATGGAGAAAACCTCCCCCAACCCTTCCACCCACTCCTGTAAAAAAATGTTTAGACCAGCCAATCGGGGACAGGACACAACTAAATGTTCCAATGTTTCTGCCATAAAACAGAAAGGACAGCCTGGGTCAAAATGAGCTCTGTATTGTTAATGGCTATTGCTCCATGTATGATTCTCCATTGGATGTCAGCCATCCGTTTCTCAACCGGAGATTTATACAGGATCCGCCAGCTGCCCTGAGGGGAAAAGCCCAAGCCAAACACATCTGTCCACCTCGACTCTCTGACGCCTGCGAGCGAGCTGAGGTTTAGCACCTTTACGCAGCTAAGATATAGATGCTTTCCATTGCAGAAGCTGAACTATCCAGGTGTTAGAGTCCCCAGTGATAGCAGGAGACCATCCTCCTCTCTCCATTCCCCCACCGCAGGACCCACACTCAAGGCAGGAAAGACATAATCATGTCCCTTTCTCCACTGGTCAGACAGATCTGCATCCAGAGCAAAAGTCCGGTGGGATGGCGACAGCGACTGCCACGCCTCATCTACCAGGTTCTCCAGAACTCGGATTGATCGAATGCCCGTCACCTCAGCCAGTTTTTCTGTGGAGATCCCTGTCAAATGGCCAAGTTTTACCACTCCCGCTTCAATGAACGCATTTTTTAGGGTGGCCGAAGAGAAAAGGGTTCCAGAAAGAAAACCAGTGTCAAACAGTGGCTCCTCAAACAGCCACATCCCAGGCCGGGGGTCGGGTGGTCTGGTAAACTCAGAACTCTACAAGGCCCTGCCCCCCTTCCGCCACAGGTAGGTACAGGACCGATGCTGGCACCCAGTGATGACCCGACCAGAAGAAATCCACGAGGAGCCGCTGCAGTTGTTTCATGAGGCCCGGCGGTGGGGTTACCACCTGGAGTCTGTGCCACAGAGATGAGGCACCAGAACTCTTCCCCTGTAGGACAGCTGGGGTAGCAGCCATTTCCATTTGGCTAATTTCGCTTGCACCTTTCCCAGCGTCCCTCCCAGTTCTGTGCCACCATGTCCTCAGACCCCAACCAAACTCCCAGGACCTTTAAACCCTTGTTTCCCCAGCTGAGGTTACCAGGAAGACTGGGCCTATTTCCTAGACTCCACTGACCTACCAAAACTGCCTCACTCTTCTCCCAGTTAACTTTGGCTGAAGCAGCCTTCCTATACAAAACTAGACTGTCCTGTAGCTCCTGGATATCTCGCTGACCCTGGATAAAGACATTGACATCATCAGCATAAGCTGATACAACCATTGGGGGGGCCTGAGCTGACTCCGGCAGACACAGGTCCCTCAGCCGGTTTCTAAGTCTGCACAAAAGGGGCTCGATGGCAATACTGTATAATAGGCCTGAGATAGGGCAGCCCTGCCTGATCCCCCTTTTAACTGGTACAGGTCTGCTCAGCCCTCCCCCCACCTTCACAACACAACATGCATCACTGTACAAACACTTCACCCAGGGCAAAAAATGCTCCCCAACACCAAAAGCCTGCAATGTGGCAGCCGGAAAAGTGTGATCCACATGATCAAACGCCTCATCCTGGTCAATAGAAATAATACCAACATTTATGTTATACAGTTTGCAAATGTCAAAAGTGTCTCTCATCAAAAACAAATTGTCCACAATTGATCTGCCAGGGATGCAATATGTCTGATCAGTACCAATAAGAAGTTCAATAAAATACTTCAGTCTGTTAGCTAAAACCTTTGACCAGAAAAAACATTACAATTCTTTTTTTTTAAAATATTTAAGTCATTCCCTTTACTCATTCTCAGGGTCAGAACAAGGATTGTCTATAGTTTTAGTTTCATAAAGTTTTACTTCAGATTTTGTCAAGCTGAACTGAGCAGTGGGACTGACTTAAGGTATCCACTGATGTATTGTACAGATTCTCATCAATGTGAAAGCTACACAAATAAAGATTTTGCTTTAGATGCTTTAGAAGGACAAGCTGAACTGAAAAAACATTCAGAAGCAGCACATTAGCGTCACTGTGCTATGAATGAAATTAAGTCCAGTAATTGTCAATAAATCAATGTGCTAAATAGAACACAACAAGTAAAATTGGCAAAATGATGTGTCATTTCCACCCTTGCGCAAATGAGCATATTACAAGTCAGACACATATTGCAGAGTTACATCACATACAAACACTGCAAATAAAAATGCTGCAAGAAGCTCAAAACACAACAGAAATCAGGGGAAACTAAAAATTGATGCACACAGATGGGACCGGTGTGATTGTTGAAGTTCAGGGATGATAAAGTTGTCCAGCTCTCACTGTTGGTAGAGTTAGTCTGTTTCATAAGTATTTAAAATTACTGTTAGCTAGGTTAGCTAGGTCAGCTAGTTAGCTTACAGCAGAGCAGACCTTCAATAATATCGGAAGGAATCATGTGATCACGTTGTTAAAATAAGCCAATTAAACTTACATTTTTGGTAACTTTTGAACAAAAGAGACAGTTGAGACTTACTCATAGCTGATTAATAGTTCATGATGTTTTTCTTTTGATAGGCCTTGAAGATGAAGGTTTTGAGATGCTTGAAGAGCTGGCTTATTTATACCTGGCAAATAACAAGGTGAGTCCCAGTAAACTCGTGTTTATTCTCAATACTGAAACTTAAAATGTGCTTAAATTATGCAAAGGCAACTTCATCTTTTGTCTGTCCAATCATCACAATAATTTGATTACATTTTATTCCGATACACTGACATAGGGCCAGCTGGCAGAGAGGGGTGGCAGTCTCCTCTCATTCACTCTGTGTGCGAGCTTATGCTGGTAATCACTTCCAGTATGGCTGTGCCAGCTGGTGAGAGCTAAAATGTTACTGACCCTTTTGGGCACAGCGAGAGATAGAGAAAGAATGGACAGATTGGTGTTTTGCCTTCACAGAGATGAATAGGCAAACAGGAAGAATAGGGGATTTTAAAATGCTCACTAAGCCTCAAAGACACCCATGCTGCTTTAATCCATAAACCATGTTATAAAGGAGAGAGCTCTAAATGAACATCTGATCTCACCAGTGCTTCTCGGATTTGCTATTTTTTTTACAATGGTGCACTTGTTCTGTGGAGAAAGAAGTGAAGATAAGGGGTTGCTTTTAATAAGGGGTACACAGCTTAATGTACAGTAGTCCACGTCTTTAGAGAAGACAGACAGCATCAAAGCAAATACTCGTAGGAAATAATCAAATTCTTCTACACAAACAACACTATAGATGTGTTGTCTTTCGAAACCACCATAATGTCCAAAATAAAAATACATTTGAGTGTTTATTTGAGATGGTTAAGGTTATAGAAAACTATCAGCTCTGTTAGCCTGTACAGGGGCGGCAGTGGTTCAGTCTGTAGGGGATTGGACTTTGGACCGAAGGGTCGCCGCTTCACGTCCCGATCGGACCAAAAAATACGGAGTGTTGACTGGTAGCCAGTTCACCTCCTGGGCCACTGCCGAAGTGCCCTTGAGCAAGGCACCTAACCCCCAACTGCTCACTGGCGCCGGCTAGACTGGCTGCCTCCGCTCTGACCTCTCAACCTCTTGTGCACATGTGCATATAACTGTGTTTATTTGCAGTGACGTGTGGTGAGGTTCATGGCTGGTGAGGCACTGACTCTTTCAGATTTACAAATATTATATTTTGACCTTAATCGAAATATTCGGTTATTTTCAAAAGCTTTTTTAGTCTGATGCTTCAATTCATTTAAAACAAAAGGATACCCAAAATCTAAATATTGGATTGCTCTTTCTTAGTAAGATCCCATTTTCATTACAATTGTGGTCTTACCTTGACTTGAAGATGAAGTCCATGCTATCCTTCTGGACAACAATCTCTATTACTTTTTTGTAAAAGTCCTCCTTATCTCTAGTTTCAAAAGTCTAGTTTGTTGTTTGCGTCTACCGTCTCTGCGTAGAATAACAGTAGCAACAAGAACCTGTGGGCTCACGTGCGCCCCCTTCAGTGCGGCAGAGGTTATGGCTGCCTCCCCTGGTGCTTTTTTCATTGCCATTGTATGATGAGACCAGCGAGCCTAAATATCCTATATACGTGAAATAAGTTATTTAGAGACTATGGATGGCGAGGATAAATGTAATAAAGGGATCTACAAACATTACATTGGTGACATACAGTGAGATGGTAACAGGCATGCGCTTAGGGCCCGCTTTCCAGCCAGTTTATGTGGGGTGACGCATTCTGAGGTGAGGCAGACCTCATCTGTGCCTCACCTTACCCCAGAGTAACTGGCTTGAGCGTTCACAAAATAAGTGCCCGCGCTAAATTAGTGCCCGCGCTCCAGCCAGTTCCTGTGGGGTGACGTGAGGCAGAGCTCGTCCCTGCCTCACTTCTCATCGCTCCCCGTAGTTGTAGCGGAGCTCGGCAAATTTGCTGATTTTGACCATAAAAAGCGATTGGAATCATACAGAAATCACACTTACAACACAGATCAGTGGAGACATTTTATTATTATTACTATTTAGTTTTTCTTTAGTTGTATTTCGGTTACATTGGAGTATGACAGGTGAGGCTCTGCCTCCCCTGACTGCACGTCGCTGTTTATTTGTATATGTATGTGCATGTTGTAAAAAGTGTGTACTGTATTACCTGTATAAAAACTCATGTGTGTGTATGACAGAGTTGAAACTGAATTTCCCCCTCGGGGGATTAATAAAGGGTTAGGGTTAGGGTCCATCTTCTTCTTCCTCTTACATATAAATGCTAATATTGTACAAATAACGTTAGCATGCTTAAATCATCATAATGGGAGTGTTAACATGCGCATGTTTATAAGGTGTTATCTTCACCATGGTAACCATTTAGTCTTCTGTTATATCACGCTAACATATTCCTATGAGCAGTAAACACAAAGTCAGCTGGGGATAAATTGGCAGAAATTGGTCAAACATTTTACAGATTAAAAGTTTGACAAGGGGATCAGTAGAGTCATCACTATACTGTACATGCTCAGGCGACTCTTAACTGACTCTACAAACACTGAACTGCTAGTGGCACTATATAAAAGGGGATCCCAAAAGACATTAGGATCCTGGGACCATGAATTGGGACAATCCGACCGGTATTCATGACCATATCTCAGTAACTATGTCTTGTCCTGCTTATTTTCTTGTGATTGCAGCTCACCTCAGCACCAATAGTCCTACCACCCTCTTTGGTTAGTGCTGATTTTGCTGCTAATCAGCTTACAAAGATCTACCTGTATACATTTGGCCAAAAACCCAAACTGAGGTACGTATGTGTGTGTTTGAGTCAATTTACTCCTATTTACTGGAATCATGTCCATTTACTGTACACATGACAATGTCCCTTGATCATGGATCCCAGGTCTGTGTATCTCCATAACAACAAGCTGACAGACGCAGGGTTTCCTGAACATGCGTTCAATGGTTCTGACAACCTGGAGATCCTCATCATGTCCAGCAACCTCCTGCGGGTTGTCCCGAGGAACCTGCCCTCCAGCCTCTTCCGTCTTCATCTGAAGGTGCAGCACCTGTTCAGTGGGCATTTAGGTGTAAAGTGGATGAAATACATAATCTTAATGACTACAGTAAATTATAGCATAAGGATTGTTCTTGTCGTTGCAGAGTAATAAGTTGGAGGAAATTCCTGCAGGGGCCTTTGACACCTTGTCAAACCTCAGAGAGCTGTATCTCCAGAGCAACCTCCTCAACAATGAGGGCATGGACAACAAAACTTTCAGGTGGACAAACCCTAGGAGTTAAAATGTTTTAACATCTTGATGCTCAGTGATGGATAGTAACAAAGTACATGTACTCAAGTACTGTACTTATAGGTACAATTTTGAGGTACTTGTTATTTACCTGAGTATTCTCAGTTTATGCTACTTTATACCCTCAAAAAATGGAAAGGTTGACTTTAAATAAATGTATTATGTCAACAGATTTCACATTACTGTATTAGGTTAGTTGAAAGCATTAGGTTCAACTTAATATTATTGCTTTCAACTAAACTAATCCAGTTATATGACATTTGTTAAAAAAATACATTTTTTTTCAGTCTACTTCTACTCCACAACATATTAAAAGCCAATATTGTACATTTTACTCCACAACATTTACGGTATTTGACCGATGTTGTTGATAAGTACTTTTTAGATTTAGATTATTAGCTTATGCAAAATCTAAATCCATTATTAAATAAACCTTGACATACATGTATAGGTTAAGACATCCAGCAGCACGATACAAATGTTATTCAAATTAGCTCTACATTTACCAGTTGTGATAAGAATACATGAATAATCATAATAGTAACCCATTATCTCAATGTATGGTTCTGAAATAGGCCATTACACATGAGTTCTATTGCTTTTGGTTCTTATATATATATATACTTATTTATATATATATATATAATTTGATGGCGATACTTTTGTATTTTGAATTCAGGCTTTTTACTTTTAACAAAGTACTTTTAAAATGTAGTATTTCTAATTTTATTTAAGTAACACATCTGAGTACTTCTTCCACCACCGTTGTTGGTATTGTATAGTGGAAAAGAAGGACAGCATATATATATATGTTTATGTGCGTAAATAATCGTTTTGCTACATCAGACATAAAGCACAAATAATTGATTACTATCTCTTCTTTTCTGGCAGCGAATTGAGCAGCTTGGAGTTTTTGGACTTGTCAAATAACAACTTAAGTGTGGTCCCCACGGGTCTGCCGCGCAATTTGGTACTGCTTCATCTAGAGAAGAACTCCATTCATAGCATCCCTGGAGACACTCTTGCTTCTGTCCGAAACCTCGAGTACCTGCTCCTTCACAATAACAAGCTGCGCTCACGTTCCATCCACCCGTCTGCCTTCCGGGTACATATCTATTTTATAAAGATATTTCACATTATAATTTAATTTGGCAGAACAGCCTGGAGGTTAAAATGCTCAAATGCTTTGTGAAACAAATTTGCATTTTGCCTAGGGTTTGAAGAAGCTACACACTCTTCACTTGTACAACAACTTGCTGGAGAGGGTTCCCAGGGGCTTGCCTAAGAGGGCCAAGACCCTCATGCTGCTTCACAACTTCATTACTGACATTAGCCGTAACGACCTGGCCATGCTGTACACCCTGACAGAACTCAACCTCAGCTACAACAAGCTGACGAGTCCCAAGCTTCACCGTGAGGCCTTCAGGAAGCTGCGTGTTCTGGAAACCCTGGATCTGTCGGGAAACAGCCTGTCCTCGTTCCCCCTGGGTCTTCCTCGCAGCCTGCAGGTGCTCGAAATCAAGAACAACCAGCTTAACTCCATACCAGATGGTACACTGACGGGCATGGAGAAGCTACGGAAGCTCATCCTGAGTGACAACCAGCTGAAACTGAATTCAGTCTACCAGGGAGCCTGGATGGAGCTGACTGCGCTCACGGTAAATGGCTATAGGAGAAAGAAACATGTCGGATATAAGAGCAAGACATTTGTTGTGCTTGTGCACTACAGGAACTTAACAATCCCCAACCTGGACTTTTGAGATTCTTGTGAAGCTCTATGGAGCTTTAGTACACTGAAAAAACTGAAACGTTGACTTTAATCAAATGTATTATTTCAACAGATTTGACTTTATTGTTTTAGGTTAGTTGAAGGCATAATATTAGGTTTTTGGTTCAACTTAATATATTAGCTTTTAACTAACCTAATACAGTTATGTGAAATCGGCTGACATTTAATTAAAGTCAATGTTTCAGTTTTTTCAGTGAATAAGAGGATGTAACTGTAAAAAGTGGAAGTTAAGCAGAACAGCAATCAAATGAGTGTTATATACTAATACCCAAATCAGATCTGAGATCAATGAAGAACCTCTGTACACAGATCAGGGAACATAAAGCATTATGTTTAGTATTCACTGTATTCTTGTAATTTTTAGACACTAGACCTGTCTGGCAACCAGCTGTCACACATCCCGTCCGACCTGCCCGAGTCCCTGGAGTACCTTTACCTGCAGAGTAACCGTATCTCAAGTGTTCCTGCTTCAGCATTTGAAGGCACTCCAAACATCAAAGGCATCTTTCTCCGGTAAGAGACCCACAAACCATTTCTTATACGATGAGTACCTCTGGAACTCAGTGTTGGGTAGTTGTCAGTCCTTTTTTTCTCAACGGGTGTTACGCAATGGTTAACTCTGTATTTTCCTTCATGATTGTCTGCACAAGCTGTGTTACTTCAAATTAGCTGCATGAAACACAAGTGAGGGAACAGTCCATTATTTGCCGCTGTAAGGGCTTTGTGGAAATTGGTAGGTGGTCCCTTTCATAACTTTCTTTTCCTTTTAGATTGATCTCCACTCAGGGAATGATTGTGCAAGTGTGACTGAAATATGGCTGTGTGGAAATTGTTGCTTTTGTTATACTGCTCTGCAGGTCTCTAAGGGACAGCAGCTGCTGGGTACGCCAGTGTTCTTTCCTCCATTTCAAAACACATTCTTACAAACAGAGTTTATGGACAATGAGAAGGTATTGAGAAAGTGTGGATGGAAAGACGATTTCACAGTGCAGAAAGCTCAAGGTCTCTGAATGGATTTTGTTCAATATATGAAAGTAGTGTAATAGTATTGCGTAATTTGAAGGAATAGATTGCCTTGTTGGGAAACACACTTACTTTTTAGTACAAGAATGTAGCTTAAGCCAGCTGGTTAGCTTTGCGCAAAGACGGGGACAGCTGTCCTGGCTCTGTTCAAACGTTACTAAATGTTCTTTCCGGAACATTGCTTTTCAACAAATTATATTTTCTTAGTTTGATCCATACACAATCTGACACAAAACATTTTCTCGGTTATTTCATATGACTGAATATTTGTTGTTCAAAATGTTCCTTTTTCTTTTGTAGACCTCCACGGCCTTTGATTAGAATTATATCTGTTTATTTTCCAAAACAAATAATAGATTTCTTTCAAACGTAAATGACTATAGAGTGGTGTAGAGTCCGAAAACCCAGAAATGACTTCACATATTACCAATTCTGGTTCCCTTTTGGACATGTTTGTGGTTAGAAGCCTGAAATAAGGTCTGTGGTTAAAACAAGGCGAAGAGATGTTCACTTTTGGTTCCACTATATAAAGTACATCAGTAAATACCCTACTTGAGAATGTATGAAGCGTTAACGTGTCTCAAAAACGGCAGTTGCTAACAAGTGGCTAAATGAGACTACTAAAAATCATCACGTCAACACTACACTGCCTTTAGCTTAGCTTTGGCTGTGCGCAGTCATGCAACCGTGATGTAGTTTGTTTATTGCCTAACATTACCTTTTTACTTCTGACAACTGCATTTACGCCTAAAAATCACAAAGTTGTGTTTATAAGTGGAAATTATCCTGCTGAACAAATAATCTTAAGTATCATAAATACAGTATGTGTTTGCCAAACATATTTGTTATGCAATATACCAAAAATCCAATGGGTAAATCCCATTTATTTTTGTTGAGGGAGCCCTTGCGATGCTAACTTCCGAGTCGGCCTACACAAATATGTCATCACTGCCACACTTTATGCAGTTTCATCGTAAGGGAAAGGTAATTGAAAGGAGACCAGGCTTCCTAAGCTGTTGATAGCTTCATAATTATCAATAGTGAAAACTCTACTAAACCCTAGTTTTAACTCCTAACACCACAGTTCAAAATATAATTTTCTATGTTACAATCCCTGTTGCCTTCGTTATTACTAATGTTGGGTTGAAGCACCCTTCAGTTGTTGAAGGTTCGAGCCCGCTCCGCGCCGTTCGTTTGATGAGTGGTCTGCTGTAAAAAGGAAGGACTCAGACAGAGATATGAGATTAAACAATAAGCTGATTTAATGGGAGAAACAACAGTACAATATAACGAAGTACTTATATAACGAAGTACTTCGGGCCTCAGCTCTTCCACCGTGCGATGTACGTATCAGACAGTCAGACCGAACAGAGGCCGTGAGTGTACAGAATTCACAATATTTATTCCCACAAACGGAGAGGAGTTGTGTGGGAGGAGTTGTGTCGGTTGCTCCTCCCTAGGTGTTCATCCACTGGTGGACTCACTCCTGGGCGAGCCCTAGGCAGTGAATCAGAGTGAGTCAGCCATTGACGAGGTCTAAACAGCGAATCAGAGTGAGTCAGCCATAGGTGTGGGAAGTTTGGATCTCCTGCGCCGCCGATCAGTCCCAGGTCATCTTTTATGGCAGCCATAAAATAAACAATTCTGGGTTGAACGGGGGTGAGGTACCAATCCTTATCTTCGTTTATCCTCAGCACCTGGCCGTACCACTCCGCATCCCAATCTTTCTCTCAGTACAATCTCTGCATAGACTCAATGGTGTCAGTTTTATTACCTTTCTCCTGCAACCCCCCCATGCTCCTATCCGGCCCATTAAAAACCCGGGGGGGCGACTGGATCCTCTACATTCCTAAGTCAACGCACACACAATTGACCACAGCAAACAAAGGAAAAATAATAGAACACTTGGTCTAGTTTCATAAGTATACATTTTACACAGACAGCTAAATATTAAAGTTATAATTATTAAAACAGGTTATACAGGTTACTTTAATCCCCCTTTTGATCTCACCTCCAGAGATCAATTCACACAAAGCATTCAAAACATAACCACTGTCATTCTTTTCTACTGCGTCTGTCCCACAATGAGCGGATACAAGGCACACAACAACAACCACATGTTACTAAAATGGCAATACAAGTAGCTAGAAATCAAAAGAGACATTATTAAACCTTTCCATTGACCAAACATGTTTGTAAACCATTCCTCCAAGGGGTTGTGTATCCCTGATTGTTCATGCATAGTTATGGATAGTGTGCGAAAGCCTTCTAAAGCCTTTGTGACGGAACCGTCCGGAGCCGTATTGTTTGGAATGAAAGTACAACACATATCACCAAACATTGAACACACACCTCCTTTCTCAGCTAACAGCATGTCAAGGGCCATTCTATTCTGTTTCAGCGAGTCCTTCTACAGCGTCCCTAGTGAGATTAGCTAAACGGAGCACATTGTAATGTACATAGTTGATCCTGTCTACATTATTCCATCACTACCTGCTTGGAAAGTGAAGGTTTGTTTAGGAGACATTTTGGTAACAACTACCTCATGTTTGGCCCGTTTGACCCTAGTTACGGACTCCTCTGGCGGGGGAATGGAGTCTGGGTGGTCAATGGAATCATTAAAACAAAAATAAAGGCAAGGGTGAACACACATTATTTCTGTTATTAATAATAGGAGATTTACTAGGACACAAGGAATTAACACCCAATCAAATAATAAGGCTTCGCTAATGGGCCATATAACTAAGAATGGTGTTCAAGATACAAACAGTGTCCCAAGTAAACCACGATTCCCACTAGCAGAGTACACCAACAAACAATAAGGAAGTGTAATCCACAGTCTGTCATTATTGAGTACCTTTAATCAGTGGTCCGTGTTATTGTAATTAGGTTCTCTGAACACAATGCTAAAATCTCCTAAGGAGATTCTTTAAAACTAGGGTGTAAAATAGTACCCTGTAATGGTAAATACTGTGCTCCCAGAACCTGTTAAATATAAGGTTCAGTAAAACCTGTTAAATAAGGTCTGGTGAGTGGGGAGACTTTCACTGCCCTTTAACTATAGGGCTAACCTCTCGTTATATATAACCTACTACTCTTATTAGAAAGAGGCCCTATAGGTGGGCATAAAAATGCTGCTACTTATTGGAAAGTGCCCCTAAAGGTGGGAGTAAAAAAGTCGGGTCCTATATGGAGTCGTGTGTTTCAGGGTCGGGTCCCGTAGACTCGTGTCCGCCTCCTCGCCGGCCGTAATCTCCTTTCCAAGATCGCCTGTTGTTACCTCTGTGTCTTTGTCCTTGTCATCTGTTGTATGGGTCGTTGCTTCTGCTGGGCTGTCGTCGTCAGATGTGTCGTTCTCTCGTCCTGCTGCAGCGATGTCAGTTCTGATGTCGTCTAACGTCCTTGCTGGAGGTTTTCCAACGGCGCACTGGCTCCAATGATACCACGTTTCCCCCTTTCCTTCGAGGCGAACTGCATGTGATGTCCTCTGAGTCACTCTGTGCGGGCCGGTGAACCTTGGGTTGAGCCACTTCGGACGGATGACCTTCAGCCAGATGAATTCTGCGGTGTTAGCCTCGTGCTTCTCCGGTCCCCCTTTGGCGTCAGCCACCTGGGTGGAGAAATCTCATACCAAGCCCTTAAGTTGCTGGTAGTATGGTTTGCTATCCATTTCTACTTCTTTCCCTACTGCTAATGCTCCAGGACCCGGAAACTGATGGCCGTGGGTCAGCTCAAATGGGGAGAAACCTGTCCCTCAGTTAATGTGTTCATAAACAAAGTCCGACACCGGCTATATCAACCTGTTTCAGAGGAAGGTGGAGTCCCCTGTGCCGTCTTGACTTGCCGTGTCTTCTCTGTCAGAGGCAGAGGTTTCATTTTTTTTTAGTCCTAAAAAATTTGACGCGTTTTGCAACAAAGTCAAGTATTTCTTCATCTGTAGGTGTATGTGTTGATACAGGTGTTCTTTTAATGTCATGAGGGGAACTGGGTGAGGGGGGTTAGAGGTGGAGGGAAGCGTATAGGGAGGGGGTCGGGTCTTAAAGGGGTTGTATAAATCTGGATAGAGGAGGGGACCGCCCTCTGGGATGTCTGGGAGGGGCCCACCATATGGCTTCTCCTTCCTGACTGGCTCTATCACTTCTGTGGGAGGGGCTGGTGCAGGACTGGGTGGGGCTGCTATGGCGGGCAGATTTTTGGCGGGAGTTTTGCTCAGAGAGCAGGTTACTGCCACTCCATTCATAACTAAGGCTGCGTTATGGCCTATTCTCCTTAGCTTGTCAACTAGCTCCCTTTCTTTGTTAAGTCTAGAAGCCCTGATAAAACCTGCCTTCTGCTTGTTGAGAGTTTCTAATTTCGAACCAACTGTCGCTCGTATGTATTGAGTGCTGTGGCTAGGAGACTTATTGCCTCGTCACCCTCTACTCTATTCTCTGCGATCATCTGATCGTGTAAGAAACGGAGATCGCTGCTCGCCTTTTTATGATCTCCGGGCTTAAGTCCGCTAAGTATCAATCTCTCTGCTTGTCCCCACTGTTCCCTTAAACTCCCCGGAACAGGGACTCCTAATTCTCTCTCTTCACGTTCAAATTCTCCTTCCATTTTGACTTCGTTCGTATCTGCTTCTCCTAAAGGTTTTAGTTTTTTATAAAAAATACCAGGTACTTCTGCGTACTATAATTTACTAATTATTGTAGTTTTATTCCCACAGGTATACAGTCTGATAGTTTTCGGTGCGAGGTGTATTTCAACCAGTTACGGAGACCTCCAAGAGCGCTTCTCCTAAAGGTTTTAGTTTTTTATAAAAAACACCAGATATCTGGATCCTCTACATTCCTAAGTCAACGCACACACAATTGACCACAGCAAACAAATAATACCATCATGAGGACATTTGGTCTAGTTTCATAAGCATACATTTTACAAAGACTATTGGCGCCTAAGATATGTCGTTCCAAAGTTATAATTATTAAAACAGGTTATACAGGTTACTTTAATCCCCCTTTTGATCTCACCTCAAGAGATCAATTCACACAAAGCATTCGAAACATAACCACTGTCATAATCACATACATTTTCTGTGTTGGACAGTCTGAATGAGCTTGATTTTGCAGAGTACTGCGTTGTGGTATCTAATCCCTCCATCTCTTGTGTCCATTCAGCAAATGTTCCACTTTGGTTTATTCCACATAGTGCAGGCTTACACCCACAGGCACTGCAGCTGAAAGCAGCGGTCAGACAGCACAGTGAAGAGGTTTCAGATGTGCGCTTTAAAGCTTTTGTTCTGTTTGGTTGTCAGCCTGACCTCAACATAGTTGCTTTATGGCTCGTGTTTACGGGACTTGACCCCTTCAGGCTGCTGTGCTCTTTGTGTTGTTCATATCAGCTGTTGCCACATTTCTTTTCTTTTTTTTTTCACCAAACTCCCCCAACAGCTGGCAGCCTTTTGCCTGAGCCAATTTAGAGCGGCTGGAATGCTTTCCGTGAGTAAGTGGAAGTGAAAGGAGGATTTACGTGTGTTTATTCATTACTATCTGCATGTGTATTACCCATTGGCTATAGATCATGTGCAACATATGCAAGCATTTAGATAGATAAGATTAGATGAAGGTCATTCCAGTGTTTCAGAAGTGCTTTGATGTTCAGTGAGTAAAAAACCTACTAAATGTATAATATTTGATTGAATTAAACACATTATTGTGTGGGAAATTCATTGTGGCATATATTCTCGATAGATATGTGCCACTACACTGATCCCTGAGTGGATCAAAGCTGACAGATGTGATTTGTATATGTCACCTGCTGTCTGCTTACCATTCTGCACGACAGGATTTTAGCTTTTAGCCTCTGAAATGTCACCAAAAGCCAACTGTCAATTGAGTAATAAAGCATCACGAACATTTCCCTTTTCCTCCTTTAAGGTTTAACCGCCTGGCTGTGGATTCTGTGGACGAAAGCTGTTTCGCACACCTGTCCAACTTGCAAGTACTGGACATTGGCACAGGAAACACCGACCTCCCCTTTAAAAGAGAGGAGATAGAGGAGGAACTGGAAGCATAAGACACGGTTAGCTGACATTGGACCGCTTAGTGTCAAGGACAGAAACTGATTATAAATAGGAATTAACCCTTGAATGTAATTCCAGTGCTATTATTGTTTGGAAGTTACATATCTCTGGTGCAGGATACCGGATAAAGTTATTTTAGTTTCCTTTTTTTAGGCTGGTTATTATAGCATATCTTTATTTCTGAATTTTAAATATTTGTTTTGGACTGTTGACACGCAACATATATTGTCTGATTGTGTTTTTGTGCATTAAAAACAAATACATTACATACAGTAGGTAAATGTCAATTTTCCCATGTGAATGTTTCAGAATCAATACCACAATAAAGTAGTAATTAGTGTTTTTACACCAAGGGTAAAAGATTAGCAGTTTCATTTTAAAACCAAGAAAGCCCTTGGTAATCAAAAATCCTTTGACACTCAGTACAAATTATATTGCTGCAATTCAATTTCATTATGATTTAATCTAAAGTGCTTCTTTTTCAAAATATTTTATTTTTTTATCTTTAAAATGTAAAAAATGACAAATTCCCATTACAAGCATGATGTGAGTTTTCAAATTGCTTAATTTGGACGGATAGACAATGAAAAAGTCCATTCCGTTATAAAATAAATTAACACAAGAGCAAAACCTCCCACTTCAGAAGCTTATGTTGTGTTACAATCCTTAAAGGGATAGCTCAGATTTTCAATTGTGGTTGAATGACACATTTTTATAGATGACAGTCAGCACTCACCCAGCAATTTTCACTGCTTTACCAGGCCATCAGAAATCTCTTTCTGATGGGGAAATGACACCATGATCTCAGCTCTCTCCAAAGCCACCAGACTCCATTCAAAAGACACTAATTTTACCTTGCAGAGCACGGGAATTGCTGGCTTGCTGCTTGTCAATGAGAAACAACACCCAAGGGATTCATGAGCTGTATAGGTAAATGTACAGGACATGATGCACATATTGCTTAATGAGTTCAGTATTTCTTTGTTGGATGACATTGTCTTTTTTATTAAAAGAATGTAACGTGTTGATTTCCATTGGACCTCAATTTGGTGGGACGCTCTCCAAAGACAGACAGAGTAGCCACCCAGAGCATGTTAGCTAGCGCCAGTGGACAATAAGTGTGACATTTCGAACAGAACCCTTGGACTTGTGTTGTTGAATTGCACTTGATGTTACCACCAGTTAACACAGCTGCTGTCAAACCAACCAGGAATGAATTCTCAAGGACTGTTAATTCAGAGACTAAAGCTTAGCTGGGTGTTCTCACTCCCAACTCGTCAAATACGGCAGGTGGTCAGCAGTGGGGGAAGAAGAGGAGTATGTTTTTACCTTATGTAAAAGAAGCAATACTACATTTTAAAGGTATTTTGTTACAAATACAAGTACTGCATTCAAAATCTTACTTCAGTAAAAGTACAAAAGTACTCATCATGCGTAATAGCCTATTTCACAATCTTATTTATATTGAGTTAATGGGTTACTATTAAGATTATATATAATAATAATCTAAACCTAAAAAGTATCTAGTAATAAAAAGCTGTCAAATAAATGTAGTGGAGTAAAAAGTGCAGTATTGGCTTCTAAAAAGTATTGTCAGTAGTACAAAGTAGCATAGACTGAAAATACTCAGGTAAACTACAAATAACTCAAAATTGTACTTTAGTACAGTACTTGTACATGTAAAAGTACATTGTTACTATCCACCACTGGTGGTCATTGGCCTACGCATCAAACTATGATGCTCCATTCACCTCTTGAACCACAGTTTTGCATGTCAGCTCTCATCTAGTGGTCGCAATTATTCTGACGAGAGTTAAGTGTGGCGTAATAAGAACGTTAGTTGTGCAGTTAGTTGGATGGTCTTTTACCCAGGAGACCACTTTTTGTTACGTGTAAAGCCAAAAGTCAATGTTGACCTATTTTTACTTACTGAATCCAACCAAATAGTTTCATTCTCTAAACCTAACCAAGTACTAATGTTAACTTACGGTACAGATGCAATGTACTTAACCTAATCATATGTTGTAGATAAATCGATACCGATAAAGGAGAGCATTACAAAATTACGCCATTGGGTCTTGAACAAGGTTGACGAGTTGGAAATGAGAACATGTTGGCTTAGCAGGTTTCCTTGATAAATTAATCAAATTATTTATATTTTCAAAGCTATCTTATGTTATTTGTCTTTCTTATCACTAAATAATTGAGTTGAGAGTACTGTTTCAGCATGTTGGGGAAAAGGGACGGATGAAGAGCCAGTGAGGTATCAGAATGACAGCCTTGAATCTTAAATACCAGTAATTTACCTATAATGAAGACAATTATGGATATAATCATGATTTGAAATTGTTATTTGACCATGTGCTTGTGAATGAAATATTCAAAACACATCTAAAGCTTCAACCCATTCCGCTGCTACTTAAGTTAATTTCTATTTCTTGCTTTTTTAAATGATAGTAAATATTTTTATATGACATTGAAAATACTCATTCTATTACACTCACTATATTACTATGAATACAGTGTCACTTTCACATACAGCAGTATAGTATTTCCACAAATACAGTAATTGAACACAGCAATAAATGGTTTTAAAAAGGCTGAAGAAGACTGTGCGTTTCCTAACATTCACCAGAGCATAACATTAATATTTTAGCCGGTTCTCTCACACAGGTCAGTGTCACTGTTCATTTCTCATTTGACTCAAATATGAGGCTAGTGCTTAAACATTATTTATAATAACAGGAGGAAAAACACATCTCAGTTAACAATCTGTTCTCTTCCCATGAGAAAAATGTTCGCAGCTTTTACACTCTGAAGTCTCTGACAATTACTGTTCACATAGCTGACAAAATAGTGGATAAAATGACAAAATACATAAAACCTTGCATGTGATTAGAGTAAAATGCTATATAGCTTAACCCTCGAGTTAAACTTTGAATCAATTTAGTGCAGAATATTGAGAATTTATATTAACCAACACAGTAGAAAAGCGCAAAAGTTAATGTTGTTACAGAATATTCAGTGCTGTATCTCAATTTGGACAATTCTCTTAGTAAACTGTATGTTGTACACTGTGAATACCTACGCAGATTATACATTTTGTCCATGTATTGTTGGGTCAAATTGAACACTTTCACCGGAAGTGATCGCTGCTGCTAGCTAGCTAGTAACGTTATCGTCCACAGTAGCAAATCGTTACCGACTGCCCAATTTAACCACTAAAAATAAAGGTGGCATCTGAAGCAAAGAACGAGAACTTGGTCAAGTTTTTTTGACAAACAGAGATATAAGCTATATCCCACCCCTTATGTCCAGGGCAAGGTAATATGACTGGCTTAAGATATAGACAAGCTAACAGTGTTAGCTAGTAGTCAGACAGAATATCTAGAGTGTAGCTTAATCTGCTTTATGGAAACATGGCTTTAACAGGATATACCTGACGACAGGGAGTTTCGTGTACAGACCGGGGGGGTGGGGGGGGCCACAATTCGCTTAGGTCCCAATTTGGCCAGTGGCAGCACTGCCTACAGGGATTGAACCGAGAGCTTTACAATGTCTTCATAATGAGCCCGTGTGTTCAACATTTCTTAAGCAGTGTTTAGATACATTTGTATTGCACATTTTAACTTCAATTTCCTATGTTTAAAGATATATTTATTTTATTCTAAAATGGTGCAACTGTCACACAACTTAATTTCTTCCTGAGATAATAACATTAATTCTCATTAACCGGTCAAACTGCAATCGAGGCTGGTTGCACCTCTTCCGTTACGTGGCCAAGATGGCTGTCGTTGATGAGTGTGAGAAGTGTAAACCATTCCAGACCTTTTGATTGTTATGAGTGCACCATCCGGGTACATACAGTATTTTGACTGCATATTTGCCTTACTTTTGTAAGGGGGCGCACGTATGCACTAAAAATAGCACATGTATGTACAGAAATATGCACAATGAGACACAGCACAGGTCATGTTTGATGTACTATACATAGTAGCCAAAAATCTAGTCAACCAACAAACGGCCCCGTAGGATTATGTTGAATTACCAGTGGTTGTTTTAGGCTGTTCAAGTGACTGGAAAGTTGATTCAAATCAGGTGCTCCTGAGGCTGTTTAAATACATCTCAATTTTGCTCTAGTATTACCTTTCTCACATGACCACAGTTCTCTCTTCCCAGTCATCCCGTCAACCTAGCACCACCAGCTTTGTTAAGGCAAACTAAACAATCAGGGCATCTGATCATTTAGCTCAAACCAGAAAGTTGCACTCATGCCTTGTGTCTTATATGCAACCCTGTCTCCTTCAAATTACTTTCTGATACAGGTCAACTGCATTCTCAATCACTTTCAAGGGAAAATTCTGGATTACTGTCAAAGATTAAAGTATACGTTAAAATAATTCAGAGAAAAATAATAAAGCAACAAAAACACTTGGTTATGTTTAGGCAACAAAAATACTCAGTGGCAATACTTACTACTTGTAAGCCTTCCGCCAATCAGTCATCCGGCTATAATTGTATCCTTTTAGACATGTGTGGGACACTGTCATGATCAGCGTATGAATAGCCAGAATGTTTTGTAATGTCACAGTTACCTTTGAACACACAATTGTCATCAGTTCATTCTTGAGTCCAGGTGGAGGTTTGTCTCCTACCGGGTGCTCTTGAGATATTGCGATCACAAGAATTAAATGGATGTGAGGTCACAGTTATCTTTGACCCCCACATTCTAATGTACTTAATCCGTGAGGCCTAGTGTTTTCCCAGGATCTCGCACTGATTTCAAAAGAATCTGTGACATGTCAAAAACAAAACTCTTTTACCTTGAAACCTAATTGACAATGCAGTTTAGTTGTATTGGATCGTAGATGTTGGAAACCAGGCTGCCTATATAACATAAACAGCTGGTTGCTTGCACTAGTATAAAATATTATAAACACAGAACAAAAAAATCATAAATTATATAAAATGTAAATATGAAATAGAAATCAGTTTATCAATGCAAGTACTCACACCTGACATCAGAGTCTGGGGGTTAAGGTGTAGGTCCACACCAAGGACGAGTTTTGTGAATAAAATCATAAACATGTTGTCCTTCTGGTATCCATGGTCAGTGTGATACTTGTCCAGTCACAGAAAGCATTTCACTGCTATACAATTTTCCCACTACGAGGCTTATCTCCTAGTTTCCAGGACATCTTGCCCCCCCCCAATATGATAAGATGCAAGCCGCGCTGTCCTCCCATCGGTAAAGACATCCTTTGCTCCAAAGTTCTGCTCAGCAAATCTACACAGAAAACCGATGAACTCAAGGAGGAACTATACGTTGGTCTCAAGACCGTTAATGTCGATGGTGCAGTGCTCTTTGATCTTCTTCAGGTGCCTCGGGGGAATCGGAGGCTTCTTCCTCTCCGCAGGCGGCCGGACGCCCTCCTCCAGCTGCATCAGCCTGGCAACGTCAGAAGGTACGAGCTCGTGTTTGCCTCCTGAAGAAGGGGGCCGGTAGTTACCGTTGTTGTTGTGACAGTTCATCATAGTTGGGGCGTTCAACACGGGCTTGGGCTCACAGATCAGAGGCACCTGGAGGCCGATGGGTTCACAGGAAGGGAAGCACAAATGGAATTAGGAAGTAGAAGAAAAAATGACAGACAAATGTCAGGATGAAAATGTATGCAACATGTCGATAAGAGATGTACAGCTCCTGATGTTGTATAATCTATAAGGACAGTAACTACAGATACAAAAATATCCTTTCATTCTAAATGTCTTGTAATGGAGAGTTTGTTTGTTGCATTGTTCAATTTGTTAAAAATAACTAATATGTTCTTTTACATCGTTTTTATCCACTACTAAAACGATGCATGACAAGTTGCCACTAACATTATTAAACACTAAGTGTGACAACCTCAACAGGAATTATTGATGGCCTTCAAAAGACGGCGCCTCCCATATCAGGCCTACAGTGTCAGCACACAACAACTAGCCGTGAAGACGTCAGGCAACTTACTAACTTAAGTTAACGCTAATGTTTAGCAAATGTTTGGACATTCAAATTAAAATAAACCTGCCATTTCGTTTGGTTTTCAATTCTCAGAAAGTAGTATTGAGAACACCCCAGGAGCAGCTCGATTAATAACATCCAGTCCATGCTTTTGTTATGAATTACCCTTTAATGAAAATCCATGTTAGGGTCACAATTGGGCAAGTGTCCTAAATAGAGAAGAACTGAAGCCATAATTAAAACTCACCCCATCCCCCTCTTTCATGAAGTCTTTCCTGCAGATGTGTGCCATGATGCCTGTGGCCAGAGCGTCCCCCATTACATTCACCATGGTTCGGAATCTGTCTCTGTAGAAGAGGAAGACATTTGAGAGGATAAGACAAATAAACCTGAAATATTTTGGGACATTTTGACCAAATGAAGAGGAGATGAAGAAGATGGGGCTCATGTGTTTTTTATCTCGTATTTATAATTTGGATCTGGAAGTAAGTGAACACACTTGCTACTTACAATGCCCAGTCTACTGCAATGATGAGAGTGATGTCGTCAGTTGGCAACCCAACGGATGTTAGCACTATCACCATGGTGACCAGTCCAGCTTGTGGGATCCCTGCGGCACCAATACTGGCTGCTGTGGCTGTGATACTGGAAATGTAAAAAGAAACATGATGTCAACAAAGACATTTTTAATATAATGTATTGTAACAACTGAAGATAAATAATGACCCTGAGACCCTGAACAAAGGTTGAAGGATGTCATGAAAGAACAATGCACAACCAAATTCACAAGGACAAGCTTTTTTCTCCAAAACGGTATATCATCACTCCTCTTTTACAAAAGCAATTGTCTTTCCACTGTATTTTACCCTCTAATGGAGTTTAACAGAACTATAATTACTGCCTTGCGGTTGTATCACCCCCAACCAGTACATTTGCAGTGTATACAAATCTTATAACTTCATACATGTTATCATATTAGATATTCGTTTGAAAGCATAGGAATTATGGCAAAAAAAATGCTATGTTTGTGAAGTCACAATGAATATGTCCTTCGATGGACAAATGTACACAACTTGAAAACCAACAGTTGCGCTTATAAGTACCCCTCCTGGGTCATGGAAACCAGAAAGACTGAACTGAACTAAGATGGAAGCGTAAGCTAAAATGAACCGAGGTTAGAGAAATTCTCACCATGTTGTCAAGGAAAGTGAACAATAAAGGGAGATAATTTGAACCATACAGTGGTAGGCAGGGGAGAAAGTAAGTCAATATGTTTTTTTAACTGTAATCTTGCCCTAACCTTAACAAATAGAGGTAGTTGTATAATCCTAAATATACCTACTGTAAGGGCGTCCCAGGCTAAGAATATAAAGATTTGGAACGTGATTGGTAAGACTCTGCAATTGCATATTGGCTAACAATAAGTTGGTAGCCAATGGTCATTGAAGTGTGTTGTGTGTAAGTGCGCCGTTGACCGTTGTATTGACACAGAGAGGAGACCGATAGAGTGATATACAAAACACGTAACTACATTTGGTTTCTCAGCCTCCTTACATTTCAAGGAAATCATCAAACAGAGAGAGTGAGATACAAGAATTAAAAAGCCTTTTCTATGCATCCCACCTCTTCTGATTTTGACAGAGATTTGTTTTATATATAAAAAATGTAGCAGCCTGAAAGTGCTACTTTCTTTATGCGAGTGCTTTGATAAAACCCTTTGTTAATGTTATTTAGCCTTTATAGCGCCATTAACAATATGCTGCTCCTATGGTCCTGTAGTCGGCTGATATTTAACTTAATCATGATTTATGAGGCAAAACCAAGCATTGCTCCTATTGTCCAAAAATCAAATATTGGGGGTCAACCCTTTACCTAGCCATAGTTTGCCATAACCAATATCTTTCTGCTATGCATTCTATTTCTCTGCAACCTACTATTGAGATGTTATGCAAGACCTATTTCTTTATCATCACCACCATACTGTGAAATATATTTTAATCACACACAATTACACACATAGTGGCTTTAAGGGGCAATTCCTACAAAGAAATTCACACATTGGCATTTTTGGTGTTGAATGCTGGCTGCTAGGGAAAGTTAATTGGTTTTATTTGTGACTCAACCCTCCTGTATTATCTCAATTCTGGCAAGCCAATGTTTAATAGAGTGCCCTACTTTACCTGTGGGCAGCAGCAGACAGCTGGTAGATGAACGCTGCCAGCAGTTACCCATAATGATAAAAAGAAAAGTTGAGCACAAACACTCAGATTCAATCCATTAAGTATCTTGATCTCATTTATTCTTAATCTTATTTGTTCCTGGATGGAATGAAACATTGAGAATAGCCTTGTGGGAGTATATCTCCATAGCAACTGTTCAACTGATCAGAAGCATCCTCTCTATTGAATGGTAAAGGAGATGAAAGCATACCAGTAGAAACTGTATTGAGGGTAAACTCCGTGTAAGTGTACATCTGGTATCTGCCGCACATCCAGAGGTTGAGGATGGGATGATCCCAGCGCTCATTGGAGCGTGATGGTGAGAGATGGCGGGTGGGGGGAGGGGATGGGTTGGGTTCAGAGGTCCAGCGGTGGCGTGACCGGGATATGCAGGTTTATCGTGGCCACATGGCTCTTTTCAGAGAGAGATAAGCGGATAGCTTCAGTTCATATATGGAATTATATAGAAAAATATACAGGGGGGGTTGTTGGACAAAATAATTTCATTAAAACAGAATGTCGGAATGGTAGTATCAAATATGTTCTTAAAATTGTATAAATACATTTTCACAACAGTCATTTGCTGTCAGAATACTTATGTTTCATTAGTATTCATGAAAAGCTAGAAACAGTAGGCGTCATTTCCTTGTATTTCCAACATGCATTACATCTCCACAATATGTTTGTTATTCAGCACAGTGTGCAACACAATGAGTATCACTGTTGGCTTTACACTTGTAGCACAGTGGAGCTTTTATCTTGTTTTGCTTGCAAGTTGAAATGCTATGGTGGGCAGATTATCTACGGCGCACTGTATCAAATACCCATGTGTTTTCTGTAATCTGTGTTTCCACTTGTCTCTTCTAGCAGATCACTACTGTTTCTTTTGCAACAGCAGGAGAGGAGTCTGCATTTCCACTGAATCGTAGCTCTACTCAGATAAATTTGCTGTTTTTTTGGTTCCCCCATTAAGGTGTCGTGGATAGTACGTGCTTATTTTTATGGTACCATCTTGGTCAAGGTTCCAAGTTTACATTCAGGGAGAATTCTAAATAGTACAACATGAGATGTACAAACCTAGCTTTTTTTAAATTGCCAAGCAACAGTGAATAGCGACCACAATTATTTTATTCACTCAACCCAGATTATTAAAATAATCAGCATGTAAATTTACTCTGTATGCTTTTTACACTATGCTTTCAAATTGACAAAACGCAGAAGTTCCTCTGTTTGGTTGCAGATGAAAGTGTTCTGGAAGCGTAGCGTTGAAGAAAAACGAGATAGATAATAAAACCTTGTACCAACAGTGAGTTTAAGGGAGCCAAACCACGCAGTTAACATGATGCATTAGAATGCTTTATAAGTTAACATAAGAAAGACAATTTTGTCAGAGATTAAAACCCATAACCAAGCCACATAAACACATCAATATGCAGCACTTGTCAGATGGTCAAAAACAGTGTCTAAAACACCCTTCCCACACGCACATTTCCAATAGCACTTGGCAGGGACATTTTTGTAACTATCTGAAAAGGACAACCCAGCAATCATATCCACATCACATGAAGTGTCTGTGATTGGCCAAGTGTGTTGAAGACAAAAAGCAGGCAGGATTTGCACTTTCCTCTCAGCACTCTTTTCTCTCGTACAGCTACTTCCATCTCCTTTTGTGCACAACATAAGAGTCCTTGAGAACAGACTGTGTTGTTATCATTATGTGTCAGTTAGTGATTCATGTACGTCTTTATACAGTTTTTTTTTTTCCATCTGTGGAAAACGTTTTCCTTAATTATCAATGTGCACTTGTACAGACTAGTTTCAGAGCCTGAGAAACAAAGGTTGGAATGTTGCTTTTATTCCAACCCTCTCTTTCATGTGGATTTCAAATCAGTGTTGATGGGAAACGATTGAGTCAATCAATTACTCAATGCGGAATTTTTTTTTATTAGATCAACCCAACACTTGAGGAGCAAAAATGTTCCCTTTGATGAAAAACTATTGACTAATCCAGACTTGTTGAAAGGCTTTGATGTTGTATAGGACATGGCTTCAATGGTAGCATGCTCGAAATTATTTTGTGCACAACTGTTATTTCTGTCTGCTGCTGACATTCATCAATATATTCTTCCTCCTGCTTCTACTTTTCCAAAGATCTCTAAAGAAAGCCTCCAGATCAGATAGAATTCTCGGTTTCAGTTTAGATGAGCGCTAAGTTATTCAAACTGTGGGGTGAGATGCTCATCAACAAACTCTGACATGTTTACTGTGGGTTTTTGGATTGCTTCATGAAAGGAAGGACATTGCTCGCAATTCTGCATCTGGTTGGAAGCTGGGCAAGCTCACCCTGATTTAAAGCTGTTTTTTTCATTGGATGTTGAAGGAGTGACTCAAAGTCTTCACTGACGCTCATTTCACAGTGTGTCCAAACATCAAGGAACTTCAAATCCATCATCCTTGCCCCGCTCTGTTTAAAAGTAGCATTTTTAAACTGGTGAAATATATTTTCCTACATCTGTGCTGCAAAAAAATGAGGTCAAATAATTACTGAAAACCCAAATTAAAGTGGATATTTGAAAAGCCATGTATTATGCATAATGTATTTCTGCCATTTGGTGTAAAGGATTTATGAGCGTTGATATCATTGCTTTCAAATCCCAATGATATCTTTACCATGTTAATGAGCTTAGAAGCACAGATGGTATAGGCCGGCAGCACGGTCCACTGACCTGATGGTGATGATCTGGCCAAAGTCCAGCTCATAATTGTTAACTTGTGCGATGAATATTGCTGCCACGGCCTCGTAGAGAGCAGTGCCGTCCATGTTGATGGTGGCGCCCACAGGGAGCACGAAGCGGATGATGCGGCGGTCAATGTGGTTGTTCTCTAAGAGGCACTTGAAGGTGATAGGCAATGTGGCAGAGCTGTAGAAGAACAACACAGAGGTGAGAACAAGCAAAGGTCAGGATAGAATCATTACATAACCACTTCAGAATTTCTCCTAGGCATATGTGTAAACAAGTGGTATCACCAGCAAATGCAAATATTCATATAATATAATAACCACTGCAAACATTTGAGTATGTTGTAACCCATTCACATACAAGCTTTGGGAGTAATGGATTACATGTACAGGATTATGTAATCAGGATACAAAAAAAGGACACTGTATTCCCTTACAGTTACTTGAAAGAAATACATAATTAGATTAATGGTAAAAAAAAAGGGTTAAAATGTTCATACTGAATATCTTGGTTTCTTCTTTTCTAAGGGCACATTGTTCTGTTGTCTTACACAATTAACTTAAGTAAGAAACATCTTATTGATATTTATTTTCTCTTTTATTTATTTGTTTTGCATTTGATATTGAGGTGATCCAAAAGTAACGTAAAGTAAACAGGTTACACTACTATTATTTGACTGTAAAACATTTGTTTACAGGTAACTAGTAATCTTAACGGAAATGTTGTAACCCTCCCAACCCTGCTGTGTTTTAAAGGTTCAGTTTGCCACTTTTGTCTTCATTATTTTTCGTTCAAAAACACTTTCAGTAAATTCTGTTTATATAGAGAAGCTATCTCCCAAATGATCTACACACACACACACACACACACACACACACACACACACACACACACACACACACACACACCCACACACGCACACGCACACGCACACGCACACGCACACGCACACACACATGGAATGTTCCTTTACATTCCCATGCCTTCCCCCACACACACACACACACACACACACACACACACACACACACACACACACACACACACACACACACACACACACACACACACACACAGATGGTCTCTGATATCCCAAAGTCCCTTTGAGGCTTTTCATGCTTCTGTTCCAGTGAATGGATAAACAGGAAAGGATAAATGGTATTAGTGCTCTGGATGCATCATTATGATTCACACATGAGAAATAAATAAAAAACTCTGGTCTGTTCTTTTACAATATAAAGAAAAACAAGGTAATTGAGTTTGTTCACCCTGAACTTATTTCCTTTACCTGGAAGAGGTTGCCAGTGCGATGAGCAGTGCTTGCAGGATTCCCCGTATGTAAACGATGGGGCTCTTTTTGGTGATGAAGAAGTACATGGCAGGCAGGATGAACAAGCCGTGCAACACCAGACCAAACACCACGGTGACGGCATAGAAACCCAGCTTTTTCCCCATGGCCGACGGATCGCTCATCTCCAGGATCTTACCGGCCACCAGGAACACGATGCCGAACGGGAAGTACCTAAAGAAGAAGTAGCTGAAAGTCAGCAAGAGTGGCTCTGAAGTCCTTTATATTTATTCAACTGTTAGATTAGTTGGCCAAAAGACCGGATTCCCAACAACTTCATTAAGAAATACGTACACTGGTAGAACTATACATTTCAAAGATCGCAAAATTGCAAGGGATCGCTCTTTAAGCTCTGAGCAACCTTGTTGGCCCTGGTTTATGATGGAGTTATGGATAGTTTTACCCAGACATAAATGGGCAAATCATTTAACAGAACAAAGCATAAAGCTTTAAGATAAGATAAGATATATTGTTTCTCTGTGTTTTTCAGAGTTTTTTATCTGATCATTATGAGTGGTGGTTAAATGAAAGTTTTGGATGGAAAAGCTAAGTAAGAAATGTTACAAAGATCATAGAGCGTCCTCAATTATCCATCTTCCTTAAGTAAATAATAAATATAAAGTATGCCAAAATCACCCATTCTAGCCATGCCTCTATTTCAGCCCTGTTAGAGAAGGGCTGATTCTGGGTCCGTAGCTTTAAAAAAAAAGACGAGAGCTCATGCAGGAGAATTCTACCCAGATACTCAGCTAAACGCTGCCGTGATTAAACGCCATATCATGTTCCAAACCACATCAAGGATTATTTCTGAAACAGTAGCCCAAATGCTTTTTCTCTTGCGAGTTTACCACAAGGTGAGTACCTTTTTATATCCTGCTTTTTTACACATGCTCTCTCCAGTACAGGTTAGCTCTGAGTGTTAGTGATGCTTGCTAATGTAAACAAAGACCATATTACGTCCAAAACACGTTGCGCATTGTTTCTGATAGCGACGTTGTATCACTGTGAGTGGGACCCAGGTACCCCTCAAAAAGAAGCCTGTTTGTTATCCTGGCTCCTAAATGGTGGAATTAACTCCCCATTGACATTAAGTAAGCAGAAACTCTGCATATCTTCCGTCGCAAACTGAAAACGCATCTATTTCAATTGTACCTTGGCAATTAAATTATTGCTGAAAAGAATCACGAAGCACTGGTAAGCAATGGTATGATCTTGCTTGAATAAAGTGAATATATCTGCACTTTCCTTTTCGTTCGGAGTTTGAATCTTTATGGTTCTGCACTTATTGTAAGTCCCTTTGGAAAAAAGCATCAGCTAAGTGATATGTAATGTAATGTATTGTAATGAATATCTGAATCCTGGAAATGTTTATTTGTAGACAATTGAGGTAAATAATATTTTTTTGCAAACCTAAGATAGCATCATAAAGCTAGTTATCACTCCTGAGGCAGCTTGTAGGTTTTCTTGAATAGAAAATGGAAATGGCTTGACTGATCTACTGTATGTTCCGACTTCACTGAAGTTTTCAGCAAAACCTAGAAACTTTTAAACTGAAATGCCTTCTCATACACCCACGTCGCTTATTTATATCTGCTGCCGGTTTACCTTGAATGTTTCTGAAGGACAAATACTTTGGCTTCCTTAATTAAATTAGTATATTCAAAGAAAATATTACCATATAACTATGGCAACAATTCTAAGGACGGCCTCATTCACGCTCAGGCAGAAGTTCACCAAGGCGCTGCCATTTGGCCCCATCCTTCCCAACATAATACCTGTGAAGATATAAAGGAAAATCTTTAATATGATCGTTCAGAGCTGAAGCTTGAAGCTGAACTTAAGACGAACAATGCAGTTTTTTACCCATGGTTGCTGAAAAAATAACAATTCCAAGGACATTCATTCCATCGCTTGTTCCTTCTCGTATGCGTATGAGCACATCAGGGGGGGGAGTCAGGTCAAGGGCAAAGTTCTGGATGTCAGTCCCATTATCGTCCTGGATACCATAGATGAGCGCTCGCCGCGTCGTGGACTCTGATTGGGCCTGGCTCACCGTTGGCTTGGTTTTCACAATGTACTCGCTACTCGTTCGATACTGTTGCCAGGGAAGAGAAACAGAAGCAGAAATACACATTTTTATTAAATCTACGCCTTTGTGTTGGAAATGTTGTATGTATTATCCAATGTCTCACCTGCTGAAATGTTGCCTGGACCAGATTGGATGGGAACATGTTTCTGGAAGGCAAAGATATTTATTAGTATATTGTCTTCCAAAAGTTGTTTTTATACAATATTGTTCATCAAAACGGATCCAGTTCACTACAAAGCAGAATACCACTAAATAGTTTAACCCTATATTATGTTTACATTTTGGAGCCTTTGGTACTGTTCAGGTCAAATTTAATTTGTACATGATTGGGGTTTAAAAAGCATTACAGAAATGTAAAAACTACATACACAATCCCATACAAATATTGTCTTTACCCAAAAAGCATAATCGGGCCCCTTTAACAATAAAAGTGTAATTCGTTTTTTGTGATGAAGTTATAATTATTGCACACAAATTCTCTTTAATAAAGAGTTGGTTTTATATTTATTCTTAACTATGATTGTTTTTCTTTTTATAATTTAGATATAGAGATTATTTCTGATTTTCTTCGTATGAATGACAAAAATGTGGCGGGGCATTTTGGCATCTGTAACAAATGTTTTTTTCCAATTCAATGTTCTTAGCAAGCCAAAGCCATGGAGCTTCAGATTGAAAAATATCCTTATATAACTTTTTTCTATTTGTTTAATTCAAAACATCCCAAAAGGGTTAAAGGAAATGGCAGTGAGTCATAGTTAGCAGGATTCAAGAATAACATCTTATACTTTTATACAATCTGACAGAATACAGAGCAGGTGAGTGAACAGTGAAACCTTTTTCCTGGTCGCAGTAGACTTAATTATTAACATTTCTACATAAAAAACGTAATGAAACAAATAACAAATACAAAATGAGATTATGATCGTGGTTATGTAAAATGATATATTTACCCTTTTGTCTAAACGAACCAAATCGGACTGAAAATGTCTTGCTGGTCTGTTTGCCTGCAGTTGTGCAATACAGTGTTAACTCAGCACGACTGACCTCAAATCATATTGATATTAACAGTAGAGTCATACTTTGAAATTTGTGTGACATTCTACCACATAAGAAAAAACGAGTGGCTGCAATACAATGAAATAAATGCAGGGTTTCTGATATGTTAATTAATAATAACAAATTAGAAGGAAAAAAAGATTTAAAAAAATACAGATTTCAGTATTCTGACAGAGAACGATTTTAGAAGCAATGTATTTCTATTGGTAGTATGTTTAGTGCCTGCACCAAATAATAACAAATAAGAAGGAAAATAAGATTTTAAAAATACAGATTTCAGTATTCTGAGGCTCTGAGCCCATTTCTTTTCCTCACGGACGGCAAAAAAAGTCCGACATTATACAATTTAGAATAAAAACAATAATCGTGGCTTGATATTGAGTAAGAAAATGTTTTTATGAACCACACAGCTTCTGGTCTTCCAAGACCCGACCGGACAAAAAGACGTGGTGCAGGCACGAAACATACTACCAATAGAAATACATTGCTTTTAAATCGTTCTGTGTGACACGAAAAAAACACGAACACGATGAACACGAATCAATAGATTACATTTATTTCGTTACTATTACACGAAATGCCGTGAGACTGGGTTGCAATATGAGAATATAGCTCATGATCAAAGTCCCATTCAAAGTTAATGGCTTTTTGCTTAGCTCTAGATACACCATTCCACTAACTTTCATTAAATGCATTTGTTTTTTTTCATACCCTAACATACAAATCATTCTGAAAACAACAACCGAGGTGTTAACCATCGACTGCACAGCTGTACGAAATCAAAGCCTAATTGCACACATGTGGTGATAGGGGTGTGATAACCAAGATTCAATAGACACTCAGGAAAACCTTAATACATATGAACAGCTAAAAGGCACGTAGTAAAATACCATGCACGAGTATTAAACTAAAACGGAGCATTTTTTGTAAACTCAGATTTTATTTGTGCTTTTTTAAACTATAGTATGTGTTTCATTGTTGGTTTATTTGCAACTGGCTGAATGTGCTTCATGAAAGGCAGCTTTTCCTATCAATTGATCCTAAATACCTTGGTTTCTTTCTTCCTAAGGTCACATTGTTCTGTTGTCGTACATAATACACTTAAGTAAAAAACATCTTTATAATATTTCTTATCTCTTTTATGTATTCACATTGCATTTCATTGAGGTAATCCAAAAGTAACAGAAAGTATACAGGTCACATTACTTTATTATTGTGATTCTCAGATTATGTTACTGATTACATTTTTGACCGGTAACCAGTCATTTTAACCAAAGGCATTTTTATAGTAACCCTTCCAACCAGTAATATACAGTATTCACAGCATAGCAGAAACAGCTATTTGCTTTGTAAAGATATTGTGGAGTAATGGTGACCTCAGCAAATTGAAGTCACACTGGTTGTGTGTGTTGTAATCCGATCTTTTCCTTGCTTTGTTTATGTAGCCCGTTTTGCCGTGCATGCATGTGAGTGCATGTTATAGTCCTGTGTCTGGCTAGCTAATAGCCGTCGCTCTGATCTGCGTGGTTGTCGCTGATAATACTTTTTCAACCATCTGTGATGCAACAGAACTGACTACTATTACTCACTATAAAGATGTAATTTACATCAACTCAACTGTGTTCTACTAGTGCTCCAAAAGGGTCATGTCGATGTGGCATACAGAGCCATCAGTGGGTTGATATACCTACATTATTAGTAATTACATGTTTAACATGATTTGCATTTAGTACAGCTCATGTTCAGAGTGTGGTGAAAATTGTCTGTGTGTTTTCTGATAAGGAATGGTTGGTTTATTGTTTGAAAAATGTAGTTATCTAGCAGTATGTAGTGTCTAACTCCGACCAGCAGGGGGCGCGTTCGCTACACTGTGTTCGGGGACAAGGGAAGTCTCGCGTGAATACGTTCAGAGAACGAAAACACACACTTGAGTGAAGTCACGGTGTGTGTTTGTGTGTGTGGCGAACAGTGATAATAAGATACATATTTTTGCTCTTTGCAGGTAAGAACGGAGAGTTGGAATTGAGTAATTGATGGGTGAATATGTTATGTGTGAGTTTATGATCCCGGTTGGACTTTATGTAGTATTGTTTATGAACGTTACTTGTTCAGCCAACGTAACGTACTGAAAATGGCGCCAGTAGTTAGCACTGGTGGCCTAGTTACCTTGAGCGAGCGTGAGGCGGGAAAATAGAACTATGAGCCGGTCTAAAGAGCCCGGACTGCTCGTGTATAGTTAATAGATAAATAAATAAATAAGTTAAAAGAGATACATAATTGATTTGGTTAATGTGACAATGTTCGGTAGACATGCCTGGCTGACTGTGTATCGGAGCAACAGATTGATATTGAATGTACAAGATGAATCTGGTCTGGAATAGCAATTCAACAGACATGATTATTGTTTGGATGTTGGTGCAGATGTTCATAATGTTTCTGTGTTAGTGAATACGTTCAGAGAACGAAAACACACACTTGAGTGAAGTCACGGTGTGTGTGTGTGTGTGTGGCGAACTGTGATAATAAGATACATATTTTTGCTCTTTGCAGAACAAAATAAAAGACTTTCAAATTAAATGTGTAGTGGAGGGCTACTTCACTCTGTACCACGCTACATCCACATAGCAACTTCTTCTGAGCACCAGCGTCTTTTTTAATTCAATTTCCTTAAAAACGTTTTTCAAATCCCACTGCCAATGTTGTGCGGCCACTCCGAGCACTTTAAATTAGAAATATAAATGTTTTTCAGAAAAGCCCCGGTAACGCCATTTGGTCACAGACCCTAAGTTGTGTTCGGCTTATAATACAAAGAACAGAAAAACCCAATTTCTGAAATACAACCAAACAACAAACTGCTAACAGTGATCTTAACCAAGACATTAAAGGTGACCTATTTAGCAAAATCCACTTTTTAATGTATTTCATTCATAAAAAAATTAAGAGAATCAGAAAGTTTAAGGAAAAAATATTCTCTCTCTTTTTGTCTGATCCATTCATATAAAAACCTTTCTGAAAATTAGCTGATCTGATTTTGGCCACTTTGTGATGTCACACTGTTTTTTAGGAGTTGTGCAACCATTAGCCAATAACCAACCAAGGTAATACCGGCCTCACCCTATCACCTGATTCTCCTCCTAGAGCACCATTGTGTTATTTTAAACCAATCAATTATCAGGGGGGCGTGTCCAGCAGCAGCTAATTAGCATTTAAAGCTACAGACACAGAATCAACACTTTTGAAATAGGGCTGAAACAGAGGGGTTTATGGGTCTATTTGGTATTTCAAATACCTGAGAACTATAATATATTGTTGAAAAATAGTATATTAGGGGACCTTTAATCTCTAACTAAATAAAACCTATATATTAAGATTCAGAGCCAACAAATATTCTCCTTGACGTTAATTAGAGCAACTCAGTTGAAACAGAAACTTTTGTCTTGTTTTGACTGAGTTGCATCTTTGTTGAAGATCTGGATAAACTGACTGAAAACATCCGGGCCCAAACAGCTCCACCTTTAACACAACACAGACAATATTATTCAACCTGAGGCATTTTGCACTCAATGACTATAAAAATCCAAGGCTGCAATTCACTGGTCTAGACAACCCTGGTCTGGTCTCTTATGAGAAAAAAAAATATATGTCCATGGTGAAATATTTTCAGACACTATGTCCAGAGACCACATCACCCCCGTCCTTCAAAACCTGCACTGGCTCCCTGTCCGTCAACGAATACACTTCAAAATCCTTCTGCTAACACACAAAGTTCTCAACAACCAGGCCCCCCCCTACCTCACCGACCTGATCCACCACCACACCCCTTCCCGCAGCCTTTGCTCATCAGAAGCCAACCTCCTTTCTATCCCCACACGAACCAAGCACTGAACCTGGGGGGACAGAGCCTTCTCCATCGCTGCCCCCACCCTCTGGAACTCCCTTCCACAACACATCAGAGACTGCACCGACCCCCCCACCTTCAAAACAAACACTGACCAAAACACACCTCTTCAGACAGGCTTTTAATTTGTGAATTATGTTGTGTTGCTGTTTTAATATTTTTTGATTCTATTATGTCTCGTTTTATCACCACTGTAAAGCGTCTTCGAGCACCTGAAAAAGCGCTTGGAAATTAAATATATTATTATTGTTGGGGAATAATTTGCCCTGCTGTCCTCCTTCGCCCTCTGACGCAGCTGACCAACCTTGAGCAGCCATTATCTCACATAAGGAGGGGCTGCCCTAGCATATTGTTGATGTTACCAGTTTATGACCGGGAAACTCTGAGCCATAAGCGACAACAACTGTGATTCAGTGTCCTCAGCTGTTTAGTCTATCTATTGAAGAATGTTGATTAT
Organism: Dissostichus eleginoides; assembly: GCA_031216635.1. Classification (NCBI taxonomy): domain Eukaryota; kingdom Metazoa; phylum Chordata; class Actinopteri; order Perciformes; family Nototheniidae; genus Dissostichus; species Dissostichus eleginoides. Next base: position 7,145,578 of record CM062270.1, on the reverse strand, counting down.
TACACTCTGAACTAGTTAAAACCTCGAGCTACAGGAGGGTTCTTCAGAATTGATTGTGGCATCTCAACCGTGTGGTCAACTCGTGACCCGTGACATGTCTTGTGAATTCTCCGGGCCGAAGCTCCAAATAAACCGTCAGTGTTTGCCATCAAAGCTCCAGCTCTCCTCGTGTCTCTCTGAGTCCTGACTCCAATTGCTTCAGAAGTTTCCCCCACAATTATTATGTTATTTTTTAAAGGTCACCTATTATGCAAAATCCACTTTTTCACGTCTTTTATACATAAACATGTGTCCCCTCTGTGTAAAGAGATTCTGAAAGTTTCAGGAAAAAAGATTTGCTCACCTTTTGTCCTGATCCATTTATATAAAAACCTGTCTGAAAATTAGCTGATCAGATTTTGACCACTTTATGATGTCATAACAATTTTTTGGCTTGTGTTACCATTAGCCAATGACCAACCAAGGTAACACCCCCCACCTTATAACCTGAATCTCCTCCTAGAGCACCATTGTGTTCTTTTTAACCAAATATCTCTCAGAGGGGCGTGGGGAGTGGCTCCTTATTTTCATCTAAAGTAACAGACAGAGAATCAGCACTTTTGAAACAGGGCTGAAACAGAGGGGTTTATGCAGTGGCGGCGCCAGAGTATTTTTGTTGGGTAATCTATGGTAGGGCTAACCCATACAGTGGTGGGGCTCAAGTCAGTATTTGCAATGTAATTACATACACGCTATATCACCCCCCTTGACAGTGTAACGCCACGCGTGAGGTTTAGATTATTTCCCTGTCTCAATCAAAATGGAACTGTATGAAATAAAACGGCACATTTGTCTTGTAGTAAATAAAAAGGGATCACTGTGAACGTGACGTATGATAGTACACGTTGAAGATCCAATAGGGATACTGAATGGCGGTTCCGACTGATCTCAATCAGTAATGCATGACGCAGACCCAACGTTTCGTTGCTCTGATTGGCTGTAGGTCTGACTATTCAAATTGCATTCGGAGGCATTTTGATCTGACCGCGGCCGCGCTGATATTATAACGCCAGAGAATTTCCACACCTTTAGTGTATAAAACTCTCCCACTACTTAGACTATTCATTGCACCCCTCTTCTAGCATAAGCCTGAATGGTCTCAACCATATTGCATCAGTAACGTGCACTTGTTGTTACAGCAGGATCAGTTTGTGTGTTGTGGACACGACCCGTATATTTTCGCAAGCCGTGTTCTCAACATTTAGCATTTTGCTTATTATTTAATTTAAAGTGGACCTATCATGCAAAATGCACTTTTGTACGTCTTTTATACATGAATATGTGTCCCCGGTGTTTCAGGGAACTCACCAAGTGTCAGAAAATACAACCCTCTCTCTTTTCCTCCGTACCCAAATCTTTTAAAAACGGGGCTACAACGAGCGGATACAGACTCCATCTGACCCGACGTCAGCCCGGAATAGTGGGCAGTGACGCTCCGCTTACATGGGCAACGCTCCACCTATCAGAACACCTCGGCAAATGTCTGCTTGTGTGTTCTAAACATTTTACCTCGGACATGTTTATCAACTTCCCTCAAGTGAAAAGAGGATATGCTTCCAATCTAAGGCTAAAAACTGGATCAATACCAACCATCCGGGACCAGGACACATCCAATTTGGAAGCTGTAAGTTTTTCCATGTTAATATTTGCATTCCTTTTTATTTAGCGGTGTTTTTCCTGATAAAGTTATCTCTACTACGTAGCTTGTAGCATGTAGCTTGTAGCATGTAGATGAGACGTGATGTGATTCAGCAGTCTTTGCGCACATGAATATACATATGTGTGTGTGTGCACGACTGTTAGGATACAACAGTGTGTGTATGTGTGCGCAATTGTTGCAAGGAGGGGGGAAAACACAACGCTGCACAGCTCCGTTGATGGTACTTGGCTAATTAGCGGCTAGCACTCAATACAGTCTGTCTACTGAGCTCAGCCCCTCTCCAACACATCAGTTTTGCTAAATAGACAGCGTTAGCCCCCATTTTTTGGGATTACAGATTATAATTATCCAAATAGTATTTTCTCATCCTGAATACTAAATTGAGAATTTCTAACTATGTTTCTTCTATACAGGCCAGCACCTCACATACTACCAGCGGAAAACCTGTGATGATAGATGATAGATTCTGCATGTCAGACTGACCCACCGAAGCTGCGTACTGTATTTTTTATGGGTTCAATGAACCGTTGATTTTGACAATAAAGTTCCGACAGTTTATATAAAATGTGTCATGATTATTCATGTTTGATGGGTAAAGTATGCAGATTTCAAAAGCAAAAGGATGTGTGTGGACTTTTTTTGTCATCAACAAATGGGTGTGTTATGCCATTGCTGTGTAGTATATCATATAATAGTAACGCCATGTACAATGACAGAATGAAATTAAAGATTGCATAAAACCATATACACCAGTATTTATTTTCATGAACAATATTAGCATACGTTTTACAAATTGGCATACGCTCGTGCAGGGGCCGTGCCTCGCCCCCCTCTTCTGCAGGGGGGCGTGGTCAGCTGCAGCTCATTTGCATTAAAGCTATGTCACAGAATCAGCCCTTGCAAAAACAGGGCTGGAATAGAGCAAATAGAGCGAAATGAGGCATGGCTAAAATGCATGATCTGTTTGGTATTTTGAAAAAAAAACTTCACAGACATGTTTTATATAGGTATGGCCCTACAATATATTTTTCAAATATAGCATGATAGGTCCACTTTAATTTGCTTACTTTAACATCATTTTTCATGGTGGGGCTAAGGTGGGGCTAAGCCATTTCTTGGTATGGCTGTAGCCTACCCCAGCCATACCCTGGCGCCGCCACTGGGTTTATGGGATGCTACAATGCATGATCTCTTTGGTATTTTGAGCCAAACACTTGAGAGACATGTTTTGTATATATCTGAGACCTATAATATATTGATGAAAAACAGTGGGGACATTTAAATAATGTTATCATGGCTAAATGTATTTTTTTTTTTCAGGCTATTGTGCAGTTAGACGGATAGATGAACAGTGTCATTGCTCCACAAGCGCAACAGATGTAGATGTATCCCAAAGCCCAATGCAGACATTTTAGTTTGCTCTGCCTTCACGATAAGATCTGACACCTGGTTACATTCAGAATGATTGTTGAGGCAAAGAAGGTCTGAAAATATCAATCTAAAGACACCCACAACTTTTGACAAACAGCTTATAACAGAATTCAAATGAAAAATGTCCTATTAACATGCAGTAAGCAACAGGAAGTGATGTAAATCAGGGATTTTTAATCAGCTGTTTTTCCAACTTTGGTCTAAAAATATATAACTTTTTTTCTCAAAATATAATACATTTTTATAAAAGAAAATAATAAAGATTAGTCAACTGTTTTTCTCCCGCTGAACCAAAGAAGAACAATCTGAAAATGTTGCGAGATCTTGCTTGCCAAATGATGACTTATTCTTGGATCTCCTAACCTATTTTTAAGTGGCCTTTGTACTCCATTGTAACATATGGTGATGATAAAGTCTTTGTAAGTATTTTTCTTTCAGCCTTTTAAGTGATAGCCCAGTTTCAAACCATGTGTCCAGTACAAATATTTGCTAATGAGGTAGCTATAGTATGATAATAGATGTAAAGAGAACATACACTGCATTGAGTGCAAAAAGTCTAATATTAACTACAGCAGGGGTTCCCAACCTTTATTGTGCCAAGGACCGGCAGATACATTAAAAAAAAATCGCGGACCGGTTGTCAATTTTAACTGATTTTAATATTTAGTCACCACCAGCAGGTAGCAACAGAGGCTAATTATATGTAACAGCCTGAACAAATACTAGAACAATATGCATCCAAAACATATTAACAACGTTTAAAAAAGAACCGGTGTCGTTTTTTGGTTTTTCGGAAAAACGGAAAACCAAAAAACCGACGTTATTCAGTTTTTAAACCAAAACGGGAAAACAGATAAATCAACGTTTTGGATTTGTTTGTATGATTTACGGATAATCCAGTGAATGCTGGGAAAACGAGGAGAAGGCATTATGAAGGAGGTGTGTGTGTGTGTGTGTGTGTGTGTGTGTGTGTGTGTGTGTGTGTGTGTGTGTGTGACACTGGCATTTGTTTTCAGAAGATATTATGATAGTGTCGTTCGTTCCGGTGCACTCCGACAGCATTTAGCACTACATCGAGATTAAGATTAAACTAATTTATTTTGGAACACCCGCATATAGGCTACCTATGGAGTTAGCCAGATGTGTGTAAATGACTGTTCATGGTCATTTGAAAACAAATGCCGGTGTCGGACAGACACAAACACACCGAACACACAGAGCTGAGCTGAGCAGAGCACATACACACACATCATGCGCCTTGGTGACTGGACATCTCCTTCATAAAACTAATAAAAGGGGGAGTAATCGGGCAGTTCGATGTGTGTAGAGTGTGTAGAGGTGTGTGTGGTTAACACGTAGCAGCCTGCAGTCACTCTTAAGCTATTCTGATGAAGGTAAACACAGCGAAGGCGGTGCGTAAAAAGGCACAGCTCTTTACCCGCTGGTGCTGCACTTCTCAGAGGCGGAGTATACGTCCCGCTGCCTCCTGATGCTGCAGCCATTTCATGAAGTGAAGGAGGTTTTCCTTCTATAAAACAGCTGTGGCAGCAGATACTGTGAGAGTCCCGGACATGAATTCATAGATCAAGGCAGACTGGTTACAGACTCTCCTGTTTTGCCAATCCGGTGCTTAAACAAATAGCTCTACACCCTGGCCGACATGTCCTTAAAATGAAGTCCGAGTTTGAAATATATCTCAAATAATGTATGCACTGCCATTTCCCCACATAAACACAACAGTCTGCAATGAAACGGTAGTCTCCTGTGTGCTCCTCTTCCTACGTACCGGTAACTTTCTCTTGCGCACAGAGGCTTTAGGCTGAGCCGCCGAATCTCTCGGAACATCATAAAAGCAATTTTCAACGGTTTTCTGGTGAAAGATTAACTAGGCTACTGGATGAAATAATATGACTGGTATAGGTGCGAAAATTAAACACTTTTTGAAAAAAATATTATGATAAAATATTTTTTATATTTATAATTCTGCAAATATTACGATAAACTCACAGCTATTTCGCGGCCCGGCAGTAACACCTCTGCGGCCCGGTACCGGTCCGCGGACCGGGGGTTGGGAACCCCTGAACTACAGTATAATACTGTTATTATGTTGTCAGCTTGAAAATATTTTCAAGAGCTTTCACTGACTCCATTCATCACCTGCTGATCATTCAGGTTTAGCTCTAACCCCAGCATTACATCAACAGCATGCAATAAACTGCTGGGACTTGCCGAGGCACAGCGTACAGACAGGTTAAAGTTTTAAAGAAACTAATATTAAAATATTAAAAAAGATTAAATGTTATCAGTAAACAATGAGTCATCCCAGAATACAGGAACTGAAAAGCTTAAAACAACAAATGTTTTTTAATCCTGTTTTGGGATTTGTGGCAACAGAAAAAGTAGGCTGTAAGAAGGAAGTAAGCTGCAGTGAGGTGTTATTACATGCTATGTGAAAAGGGTGGTACGAATCACACAGACTAGGTTAGAATGATTAAATGTTTTAAATAAACATCTACAACACTGTTTGGTCTATCTTTTACAAACACTTGAATTATATTGTGATTATGCCATCCAGGGGTGTAAAGTTAAATATACATTTACTTAAGTACTGTACTCAAGTACCATTTTTTGCTACTTTGTACTTATACTTTTGTACTTTTACTTGAGTAACATTTTGATTGCAGGACTTTTACTTGTAACAGAGTATTCCGACACTGTTGTACTTTTAATTAAGTACAAGATATATCATATTACCATATTAGTAAAATCACAGACAAGTGCATCTGTCTGCAGTACAGGAAACATACATACAATTGGATGTTTTCCACATTAAAATGTTGAAGCAGTGTTCAGTTATTATGCTTTATAAATCTGGAACAAACTGCCAGAAATCTGCAGGTTCATGGAACTCTCACTTCCTATAAAATCGAGGTCTCTGGTGAACTTAATGCTTTTGCTGTGTTTTTAAAAACATGCTGCAAAAATAAATGTACCTTTCCTTAAACTCCGACATACTGCTGTTCGTTCTGGAATTATGATGTCCTTCTTACATTGCCATGGAAACATGCTTTGTGTACATTGTACATGATGTTGTGTTTCATTCTTACAATTAATTACATGAAAAATACAACCAAAATGTTTACCATTTACCAAAACCATTAACTTGCACTCAGAGATCAAAACACAAAATGTTTGAGGGAAACCAGCTGCTGCTCTAATCTTCTTTAAACCCCTCAGAAATCATTTATTTGGTTTAAATCCTTTTCTGGAGTATGGGACAAAAATATAAAGGCCAATGGCCAAAGTGACCTCATGAATGATAAACTAGGGGCATGGCATTTTTGGAGACATTCATTTAACAGAAGGTGAAGATTTGCTGATTCATGCTACTAAGTTGCATTATAGGAGATATACAGTAGCATTGAGCATGTTTACATCCATACTAAGGACTAAAGTGAGGATGTGCTCTGGAATGTATCGAGACTAGCCCTTTCTTTTGTTTATTGGCAGACATTTCTTGGTGGTGTGTAAAAATGTAATGTTACCTTGAAGGGTAACACTTTATATTAAGGTACACAAATTAACCATCAACTAGTTGTTAATTAACATGCATATTAACAGTATATTGGCTCTTTATTAGTCATTATAAAACACTTATTAATGCCTTATTCTACATGACCATATTCTACAAGTAATAAGCCATTAGTTGAGAGTTTTTCCTCAATAACCCACTAATTAGTGCTTATTTGTTGCAAGTAAGGAAGTTGTTGTACATGAGTTCTGGTCTTAATATGCGCTGCTCAATATGGGCCTAATAAGGCAGTAGTACCACAAGAATAGTAATTATCCCATAATAACACACAAATATGATCTATTCTTATGTAACAAGACATGAAAATGTGTTAATTGTGTCTAAATAACTCAAAATTAGGTAGCCTATTTATATCTAAGAATATATTTTGGGGTATTGACAGTTCAGCTACCAATAGCAAGGTGATATTGACCTGTATGTTTCATATTTGCACATTTATATTTTTGTGAAATTTGTACTGAAGGTTGGACAGGAAACCGGGTAAGGGAAGTAGGAGAAAGTGAACTGAATAGCATGGCAGTAGACTGCTACTAATTTTCCCTATGCAACCTGAAGAGTAAAAGGGTCAAGTCCGTCAGAAAGCAATGACTGTAAGTGTAAGTGTACGCCTTACACTGTAAGGATTAGTAACATGTATTGTGTTTATGTGATGACATTTGGAAATGTTTAAACAATGAGAAAATGCGTTAGCATTCGCGCTAGCATTAGCATACACGGTAGCGTTAGCATACATGCTAGCGTTAGCCATACATGCTAGCGTTAGCCATACTAGTCTGTATACATGCTTATTACACAGCTAGCATTAGCTATATTTACCTTGTTTACACTTAGCGGTCCTATGTTTTAATCTGTGTATGTTACACTTGCATGTATGAGATCATTAAGTGCCTTGTAACTTCTTTTTTATAGTTTCACTCCGTTTGAATGTCAGTGGACTGCAAATAAGTCAATAAAGGAGCATGGCTGCTCATTCCCTGGCTCTCAAAAGAGTTTGGCTGGCTGTTTAATCTATGTTCACACTGAGACAGTACAACATAGAGAGAACAGTACACCTATTGTGTAAATACAACACAGTCTCACTCCCTGAACGTCCAGGAGCGACGCTTGGTCAGGGTCCTATGGCGTGCAGTTGTGACGCGCCGAGTCTCCTTCAGCTTCATAAACGGACGCAAAGAGCTTTCAACTGATTGCGATGTATTCCCATCGGCGGCGGTATTTGACGCTCAGGGAAGCACCGCATCGGTCCATGTCGGCGGCACTTAAAGGCAATGTGAGCGTCCATTCCCATTGGATAACGGAGGATTTTACACCCGGAAGTAAGTATTCTCTTTACTGTCGATTGATTTTACAGTGATATCTGCACTACTCATCAACTCAAAAACACCAGATTATCCTTGTTAATTACACAACATTGATTGGTTTAAATTGTGTACAATGCTTTTGTATTTTTCCCCTTCAATTCGGAGAAACAAATATTTTTTCGGAGTTTAGGATGGCAGAAGACACTACACTACCCAGAATCCTCAGCTTTCGTTTGGGACTACAACATGTGCTTTGCTTCACAAACCCCGTGATTAGTCCTCAAGCTCTGTGATTGGTTGACCTCCAACTGCATTCCATATGAAAAAAAACGTTTCGTAAAAGATAAAATCATACTTTATTCAGCAGTGCTTGCTTTACTCTTTGAAAGTCATCACATGAATGCATTGTAATAAATGGTTCGGCTGCATTAAATATTACACATCTGTCGTAGTTCTTTATTTATCTACAGAGATCGGGCCTCAGAATAGACCGGAAACTATTCTTTTACCGTTCTGTTTTAATTTCACAATAAAGTTAGTAGTAATATTTTGTTTTGATATTATTGTTTTTTATTAACTACTAGACCGCTGGGTCATGTTAAGACCATCTTTTCTGTGTTGCTGTGGGTTTTTTCCATCGCTTTTGTGTTACAAATATCAAAACAATAACAAAATATATCCGTCGTAAACTAAACCGGAAACAGCAGTATATTTTATTTTGTTAACACTGTAAACTTGACAGCTTTTTAACCCAAACCACCTACTGGTTAAAGCACGTTATTACACGTTTAGAGTAATTGCAATGCAGGTAGATTGTGTTGCTTTTTAATGACTGTTTAAAATGCCTTTTTCTTAATGTCTTTCATTTTTGTAAAGCACTTTTGAATGTGTTATATTTTATGAAAACATTTAAATATTAAGAGTACATACAAAATAGGAGGAAAGTAGAAGGTCAATGATAGAAATATAGAATAGAAAATATCAAGAAGATACTGTAAATGATATCTAGAATAAAACAGTTTAGTGCCGGATGTACAAAGATATTAATAGGAGGATGTGCAAAACAGACAAACTAATTAGGCTTTATTTAAACATTAAATAATACTTTAGGTTAAGGTCTTCTTTTAAATACATGTAAGCAAAAAGCTTTGGGGGTATCTGATAAATATTAAGCCTGACAAAGTACTTAACGTTTAATATATTGCATGGTTTGTTTTGGGACTTGACAATCAACATTCCTGCAATGTTAACTATGTTGAAGTACTTATTTTAACCGATATTATACATATTTATTATACTCTTATAAGATGTATGTAGATAGAATAAGAAATGTGCAGAATATGACAGTTTAATGGTGGAGGTACACACATATTGATAGATGTCTTGTTGAGGAACCTATGACCCAAGTTTGTCATCATTGCATAACTACACCGTAGTTGTGTATAAAACCACCAGACTCAGGGACAGCTTCATCCCACAGGCCATAAGACTATTAAACACCTGAACTTTGAAACAACATCCATAACATTCATCTGGCTGCTACTTAGAAATTATTTGTCAAATATATCATATTCCAATCACTTGTATATAGACTCTTATTGCACTATTTCACTTTTTACTATTTTTATTTTTGTATTTACTTGCACTATTTTTTCTGTGTATCTGTTTTATTGTGTTGCACTGTTGGAGGAGCCTGTGACCTAAGGGGGGGGGGGGGTAGGACACGTTCGATTCCTGTTTTGGTTAGTGTGCCGTCGATGGGATTCATTCCATTTCAAAGTGCTGTTTGACGCTCCGTGTAAACTTCGCGCACTGCCACTCCAACATCCAATCACAGAGCTTGAGGACTAATCACGGGTTTGTGAAGCAAAGCACATGTTGTAGTCCCAAACGAAAGCTGAGGATTCTGGGTAGTGTAGTGTCTTCTGCCATCCTAAACTCCGAAAAAATATTTGTTTCTCCGAATCGAAGGGGAAAAATACAAAAGCATTGTACACAATTTAAACCAATCAATGTTGTGTAATTAACAAGGATAATCTGGTGTTTTTGAGTTGATGAGTAGTGCAGATATCACTGTAAAATCAATCGACAGTAAAGAGAATACTTACTTCCGGGTGTAAAATCCTCCGTTATCCAATGGGAATGGACGCTCACATTACCTTTAAATGCCGCCGACATGGACCGATGCGGTGCTTCCCTGAGCGTCAAATACCGCCGCCAATGGGAATACATTGCAATCAGTTGAAAGCTCTTTGCGTCCGTTTATGAAGCTGAAGGAGACTCGGCGCGTCACAACTGCACGCCATAGGACCCTGACCAAGGGTCGCTCCTGGACGTTCAGGGAGTGAGACTGTGTTGGTAAGTACATGCTAGTGGATCGCCGGAGCTGTTAGATTAACATTAAAGTGCCAGTGAAGTGCATTTTTTTGCGCCAACATGAAATGGCAGTTTCATTTCTTACATATAATTGTACCTGTTCATGGCTAAAATAATGTTTTAGGAAGTGCGAGGGACGAGATAAACATCGCAAATTTTTCAGAGTCTGAGCCTACCGCTGCTGCAGACGATAGCGGCTGTGACGTCACAAGATGGGCCCAGTTGTGATTGTAAACATGGCGGAGCCTTCGAAAGTGATACTGGTGCGGAGAAATGAGTGATTTTGACAGCTTTTCGGACAGGATATGAGGAAAGTGGCCATGGAAGTCAATTTAGTTGAGGACAATATTTTGTCATAGATCTAGAGTAGATCTACACACAGGATTGGCCATCACCTGATCATACATTCATCTGTTCATAGCATGATGCAACATTCATGTTCACATGCAGTGTTGTGCTAGTTACTGAAAACCAGTAACTAGTTACAATTACTAGTTACTTCACTACTTACACCAAAAAGTAATGCGTTACTGTGAAAAGTAACTTTTTAGTTACTTAAAAAAGGGCACCCATTAATGCCCTTATACTGTAGCCTTCATTTCAGTACTGTTATTGCATCGGAGAATAATACAACCTGTTGATCAACTTGACATGCATTTGCATCACTGAACTCTGCTAAGCAATGTGTCTATACAAACACAAACACAAAGATATGTTTCAAAGTGCCAATCCAGCCGCTGTTGCTTAGGTGGAGGTGGAGTGGCGTCGGATGAGTCTGTGGTCTTAGCTACTAGCTTCGTCCCAGCATGTTGTTTCTGCAGATGTTTCAACAGATTTTAATTGCTGTTTTGGGCAGTCGATAGGATCTTTGACCCGCCAAGACACAACTTACATTTAACTAAAACGTTCTTTTCTTTGTGCTCGACAAAAGTGAAATAGTGAGAATATCTCCAGGCGGAGAAACTCGACTTGAGCTCTGCCGCCGCCATGATAGTCTTGTTAGTAGACACAAACACAGTGGCCTTTATTTTTCATAAACAATCTACGAATCTACGAAACAATAACACCAGCCACTCACCTTCATCTTTTGGTAACAGAAACATCGCCACTTCGGCAGAATTGACATTACCACAGCCAGCGGCAATGCATCGCTTCCCGTGTGTTTTTCCTCCCTTTTTCTTCACTGTCGCCTCCATTGTCAGGTTTCCTCGATTGGCAATCACTTCCAGTCGACTGCGAAACACTTTCCAATAAAATACTCGCTCAAAAACGTTGGTAAATTCCACTTTGAAACAGAGACAAAATGAACGGTGGTGAATGTAAACACTTCGGCTGAGCCCATCTTCTGACGTCACGCAGTAGATCGCAAGCCACGCCCACGAAGGCGGATTTCCCAGCGGAAAATTCCAACTCGTCAAATTCGTTGCTATTCCAACATCTTTGATATGGGTTCCAATGGACAATTTTGGTCATTACTATACGTATTAGCATAACAGATCATGCACCGGCGCACACTTCACTGGGTCTTTAACATGCTTATTGTAGGCCTGTAGCACCATCCTTGATGGAGCATATGTGTGGGCTGGACCTGTATTTTACAGGAAAGGAGTGAGCAGAGGGTAGAGTTGTCGATTCTTGTTCTGTTTTCTGTGACTATCTTCCTCACCATGCTGAACACCCTCTCAGAGTTTCAGTTGCGCGCGCTACTAAAGAGACACGCTACCATGAGAAACCAAACAATGGTGTAGCTGTATTAAAGTCCGAGTGGAAACAGTCGTGAGTAAATCTGATTTTGTCAGAAATCGGGAGAAATATGACCCCGGGAGGAAACCGGGAGAGGGCAAATGACTAATAAAGAGCCAATATACTGCTAATATGCATGTTAATTAACAACTAGATGATGGTTAATTTGTGTACCGTAATATAAAGTGTTAGCCTTCAAGGTAACATTACATTTTTACACACCACCAAGAAATGTCTGCCAATAAACAAAAGAAAGGGCTAGTCTCGATACATCCCAGAGCACATCCTCACTTTAGTCCTTAGTATGGATGTAAACATGCTCAATGCTACTGTATATCTTCCATAATGCAACTTAGTAGCATTAATCAGCAAATCTTCACCTTCTGTTAAATCAGGGGTGGGGAACCTTTTTCCTGTCAAGGGCCATTTCAATTTTTTCAACATCCTCCGAGGGCCGTACAAATTATTGCTCTGCTTAAAAATACTAAAATCAAAGCCCATTCATTTCGCCTTTCTTTCATGCTGTGCAAAGAAAAAGCAACCTCTTAATCCAGATATCTTACCATGACTCGCGTATGCATGCACATGCACGGTTGTGGCATGACCACCAAAACAGAAAGATATGGACACAAGATGTGTGCAAATGTATTTAGTTTCCTATCCATGTGAACATGATTGAAGTGCGGGGGGACCTAACCTCCTCTAGGGGGTCCGGGGGGCATGCTGCCCCGGGAAGATGTTTTTTTAAATGTTGAAGTTAAAAGCATCAATCTGGTGCACTTTGAGATCAACATTAGGAGATCTATGGATAACTCTCTACATCCATATGAAACAGAACTGTAAGCAGATTTTATTTTTCTTTATGGATATTTTACAAATCACTCCCCTTTCAAACTGTATTCTTGTTTATTAATAACAACTTTTTTTTTTACTGTCATATAGTATTTTATACCTGTTTACTTTATTCTCTTATTTTTTTATAACTATAATGATCATATAAAGATGTCCCTTTACCTCACTGGTTGTAGAAAAAGCTTCTTATATTCGTTAGCATAGCTAGCTAACCAGATGCTAATAACAACAAAGTTATTGACTGTATGATCAGGATGACAGATGAGCAGATCGGCACTGGGCTTTCAACTAAAGACACAGCCACGCAAAAACTGCGGCATGTGTACGGCTCCTTATCATGGATGTATAATAAGAACATACTTATGGGTACTGCAATTTCTTAAGTGCCGGAGCGGCGTTCTGGTGCTCTCCGTCAGAACTGCACCCCTGTCAGACGAGACATATACCCAGTGATGACACGTTAGGCTCGTGTTGTGTTCAAGGACTCGACCTTGGCCAGGAAAAACAGGCACTCGCTTGTTTAATTATTTTGCTGTCTTTAATTTTTTTTTTTTTTTTGCGTGTGTTTATAAATTACCTTGAGGGCCGTACCAAATGGTCTCGCGGTCCGTATACGGCCCAGAGGCCGGAGGTTCCCAATCCCTGTGTTAAATGAATGTCTCCAAAAATGCAATGCCCCTAGTCAGCGGCGCCGGATTCATTTCAGAAGTGGGGGGGGGCAAAAAGTGCGTGTGTATGTGACATACTTGCCAACCCTCACGATTTTCGCAGGAGACTCCCGATTTCCTCCCGGGGTCATATTTCTCCCGATTTCTGACTAAATCTGATTTGTGAGTCACGACCTGTTTCATTCTAACATAACGCTCCAAATGTTACTGTTTCCACTCGGACTTCAATACAGCTACACCATTGTTTGGTTTCCATGGTAACGCGTCTCTTTAGTAGCGCGCGCAACTGAAAGTCTGAGAGGGTGTTCAGGAGGAAGATAGTCACAGAAAACAGAACAAGAATGGACAACTCTACCCACTGCTCACTCCTTTCCTGTAAGTTAAACTATACAGGTCCAGCCCACACATGACAGCGCAGTTGCTCCATCATTCCATCTCTCCTTTTTTCCTGCTCAATACGCTCTTGTTTGACAGGCTGAATGTTGACTGGTGTTTGAATGAAGTAAGCGCACTTTTTTTGAACAAACTCTGTGAAAAGTTCAGTTATTAACTCCGGTATTTACAAAGCTGTCATCTCCACATTTGGATTTGATGGATATCCATCGATCTGATTGATTATTATCGGAGCAAATGATCAAAGTAGTAACGGAGGGAAAATATTTTCGTTTGGATTACTGGTCTGGGGGGAGCTCGCGAGTGTGTGTGTGTGTGTGTGTGTGTATACGTGTGTGTGTTTGTGTATTTTTGCCTTTGTGTGTATAGAGAACCGCAGTGACGCGTCCTAAAACCCGGAAGTAAACTTCTTCCGGTTCCTTCGACAAAAATGCAATGCAATTTCTCCATAGGATTTTGGAAAATAGCTCGAAATAAGGTCTGTGGTTGACACACATTTAATCATAAATGATGAATCATAAATCTATCGATCATAAATCTATCGATCATAAATCTATCGATTATATCTATGATTCGAAAATCATATGTGGAGATTATCCGGCTGAACAAAACGTGATCCGTCTCTTAAATGTGTGTCAACCATAGACCTTATTTCGAGCTATTTTCCAAAATCCTATGGAGAAATTGCATTGCATTTTTGTCGAAGGAACCTGAAGGAGTTTACTTCCGGTTTTAGGACGCGTCACTGCGGTTCTCTATTGTGTTTGTTTCCCGGGGAAAACACTCACGAGAAACACCGGCTGTTGTTATGCCTGCTGTGACGTAAAGTTACTCCGTTCTCCGCTTGTAATTATGCCGTTACAAGCTTCAAAGTTGTATTTATCATCTGAATTTGCCGAAACAAGTTTAATATTCTAAAAGCCAAGACTTTGTTTATTTGAAAACAGATGAAAACAAACTGTAACGGACCCTGCCGTGTTATCTATGATTACTATACGCCTTTCATTCATAATTTCAGCGGAGGGAGGGGGAGCGGCGCTGTGGAAGAGCAGAGTGGCGAGTGAGAGCTGTCATCTTCCCTTTACAAGCTTAAAAAATGCCTGTAGCTAATGAGATTGAATATAACAATCAAAAATAACAAAATATACACAGCTAGATCAGATGGCGTTCTTTTTAGATGCGACTTTAGAGCAGGGGCGGATCTAGACAAATATTCATGGGGTGGCAAGAGGGTGGCAGGAGATTTTGAGGGGTGGCATCCCCTGGCAGAAGTATATGCTGATTTAATCGCAGTCATATCAATCAATGTTAACTTGGAAAGCCACAATATTGATATTTTAACTCAATAACATTAGGTGACATTATTGTGGCACATCAGTAAAGCCTTACATATAAATATATAAGGTGGCAGACTTAATTTAAGGAATTTTAACTGAACAATAACTGAATGAGTTTGTTTCACTCTTAGACCAGCAGGGGTACCAAATCTATGCAGACTGCTGCAATAAGTACATTAATTAACTGTCTCATCGATGTTTGTCTGAATGAATATGATACTATTAAAGGGAGGCAATGCTCATGACACGCATTTTTAAATAATTATCCTACGATAAAACAGACCAGTCTCTGCCAGTCTTTATTTATTTTTTTTTAATCTGATGACGTTATCAGTGATTTTAAGCTGATTAATTACCGAACTAACATCAACCCTGTGGGCGGCGCCATTTTGACGAGTCACATGACTTATTTTACCGGACGTGACGTGAACTATGCGTTTGGACAAAATGATTCTAGTTACTCTCCATTGTTCTCACAATTCCATTGAAATATGCCTCATTGTATTTTGTTGCAAATAGGATATATTTTTTATCATAATGAACAGGTGTTCCTATCACAAATTATATTTCAAGATAAGCTAAGTTTCATTTTGACTTTTTAACAGCCAGTCTCAGTTCTGTCAAAATACTCACAGCTAGCTGAGTGCTTCTAGGGCATTTTGATTGTTTTCACCTGTTCATTGAGAAAAATGTCCACTTCATGTATATATTTATTCAGATTTTTTTGGCTGTATATATCTCTTTAGTGATTTATGTTGCCTGATACACGTCCTCGTGTTTTGGTTAATACATTTAATTTCATAGTCAATGTCAACATCATGCCACCATAATAATTAATCTGTGGTAGCAATATATGTATATTATTTACACTGTGAAATATCGGTATATCTAAGGAAATATGTATGAAATTATTACTTTTTAATGATGAATTAAACAAATAAGATGTTTGGCCTGAAATGAACGCTTTTCTTATTTAATATTCACGATTGATTTATCATCATCATCATCATCATCATCAGGCCTTTTCTTTTGGCATTGTATTTTTGACATGCTTGACAATCGGCACTACAATTTAAAAATATTGTGCATATGTTAATTTTAATTGTAAAGTATATAATGCTAAGAAGAAAGGGCTGTACCCGTCAAATTTACCCACCTTTCATTTATTGGTTCAACCAAAGAGGTGCGTTTCACATCCTTCATGGCAACCAGTGCTGTTCTCAATACAGCTTCTTCTAACACCACAGTGCCGAATTCCCTGTGTAAACATATGCAATCCAAGTCGTCGGTGACCAGTTTATCTTCAAGCTCTTCAACTCATGACAACATATGTTCATCAGAGGATTGTCCATGGCTACACACCGACTGCAAGTACACCATTCATGTACAGGTCTCCCTACTCGCCCCCCTGAAATCAATTGCACGAGTAAAGGGATCGTCTCCAGCAAGATCACCGTGCTGTTCATCCTCATCGTCACTGGATTCCTGACGGTTCTGGCCACTTGGCTCGAACCTATATGGCTGAATTCCCCCATCCAATCTCTCCACATTGCTCAAAACTTCTTCCTCGGCTGACGAGTCCGAACGCAAATACTCCGCCATGTTTTCGTCGAACGAGCTGTTCGTGTGTTTACAAAGTGAACGCATAGATGACGTCACGACCTAGTTTTTTGGATCATGTGACTACTGAAAATGGCCAAAATGGCAGCTGCCTGACGGAATATACAGGTTTTGATCAAAAAGAGCTATAAAATCATTATTTACCGGGGAATATCGCTGATTTCTTCAGGGTATGGTTTAAACATAATGTTTCACTAAATACTGAAGTTTTTATTAATTATCTAATGAGTGGACCCCTCCTTTAACAATCATATTATTCCTATCAGCTGTCAATCACTGTTATGATTCACATATTCATTTATTATTGAATAAACTATATTTTTTGGAGGAGTTAATGATGAATGTTCCTCAAGATGCTTGCTCACCTTCCTTCAAATTTGAAAGACAAGTAATTATATCATGTTTCAAAAGAGTCAAACGAACAGTTCAGCGCCCCACGACTTTACTGCAAACAGTTACAACCTAGACTTTACATCAGAAAGAACAAACATTAAAGAAGTGACTAACTGCATCAGTTAGGGTTACAAAAAACGTGTATTCAGCTAAAACATATACATCGCTGCAGTTATTATCCAGTGGAAAGCCCTTACCTACTGGCCTAGTTAAATCAAAGTGGTTACTTTCTTTTGGCTGGGCAGTGTAGTTTTACACACCGTCTTATTTGACTTTCTCAGGACTTAAAACTGTTTTTTGGGGGCAGACCCCCACAACGAAAAAATATATATACACACATACAAGGTCATCATCTTAACAGTTTTTTATGCTCATCGAGTCATCCGTGAGCAGAGCATCAAGTTGGCATGCCTATTACAGCTGAATGCGGCTATTACCATTTTGTTCAGCAAAACGCCTCACAAACTTATTAAGATCAACAGCTTTAGTGCGTTTTGATCAGGTTTTGATTCAATACTGACTACAGCCAAACTCGACAGTCTCTTCTCTGTCATTGTAGACCGCAAATACCTCATTCCTTCCGTCTACTTGAGTCAGAATGCTTCTCGTTTGCGCCGTCCCCCCGTTCAAATGAAATCGCCTCCAATCATATTTCCAAGCTCGCGCCAGGGCCGGGGGAGGGGTTACAATACTTGCGTCTTGTGCTGCATTCACTTGCACTCGGACATTAGAGATTTTTCTCTCATAAATGTCCGATGAGCCACAACTTTTCTTTCAAAACAAAGAGAGGCAACTGGGGTGGCAGCTGGGGTGGCAACACTATTTTTTAGGGTGGCAGTTGCCACCCCATGCCACCCCGGTAGATCCGCCCCTGCTTTAGAGTAGAGGGGAATTATTGAAACGGGATGTGTACAGTGTTCCGCGGCATCCACTGCTGCGAAAATGTGGGGCAGGGCTGTAAAGTGGGGGGGCCAATGGCCCCCTGGCCCCCCTGCTTCCGGCGCCCTTGCCCCTAGTTTATCATTCATGAGGTCACTTTGGCCATTGGCCTTTATATTTTTGTCCCATACCCCGGAAAAGGATTTAAACCAAATAAATGATTTCTGAGGGGTTTAAAGAAGATTAGAGTAGCAGCTGGTTTCCCTCAAACATTTTGTGTTTTGATCTCTGAGTGCAAGTTAATGGTTTTGGTAAATGGTAAACATTTCAGTTGTATTTTTCATGTAATTAATTTTAAGAATGAAACACAACAAACATGTACAATGTACACAAAGCATGTTCCCATGGCAATGTAAGAAGGACATCATAATTCCAGAACGAACAGCAGTATGTTGGAGTTTAAGGAAAGGTACATTTATTTTTGCAGCATGTTTTTAAAAACACAGCAATTTGAAGTGCTTTACAAAAAAACATCAAAAGCATTAAGTTCACCAGAGACCTCGATTTTATAGGAAGTGAGAGTTCCATGAATAACTGAACACTGCTTCAGCATTTCAATGTGGAAAACATCCAATTGTATGTATGTTTCCTGTACTGCAGACAGAGGCACTTGTCTGTGATTTGACTAATATGGTAATATGATATATCTTGTACTTAATTAAAAGTACAACAGTGTCGGAATACTCTATTAATGCTAATATGCATGTTAATTAACAACTAGTTGATGGTTAATTTGTCTGAAAGGTAGGGTAGGTAAGAATGGAGAAACGATCTCGAGTGCGCTAGAATTTGAAAGTACGCAGCCGAAAGAAATCTGCCCCTTCCTTCAGACTTCCTTACAGAGCCCCTCCTCCAACACACACGAACGCGCACATGACCCATGAGGGCACGAGATAAGTTTGTGCACGAGATGGAAGGCTGACAGGCAGGTAGGCCATCCAGTTATTTTAGCCGGGCCGGCTCAGATGATTGGTCGTGCTTTTTACAGCGCCACGGCTTCCACAGACGAAAAATGTTTATGTATTTATTCTCAAAGCATTTAATATATTAATTTCTATCGGGATGTTAAGAGCATTCCATGGAATATAACAAAAAGTGTTTCTGAAGTGAATTACCTACCCCACCTTTAATATAAAGTGTCAACCCTTGAAGATATTAAGGATGTCAAGCAGACACCTGCCCCTCAGTTTATATACGCACCTCAGTAGATTCAAAACACTTGGATCAGTCCAAATTTGGAGGGGTCATTCCTATCCCCCTTCACTATTAAAGGTGGGGTATGTCATTTTGGAGAAACCAGCTCGAGTGCGCTAGAATTTGAAAATACGCAGCCGGAAAAAATCTGCCACTTCCTTACAGAGCCCCTCCTCCAACACACACGAATGCGCACATGACCAATGAGGGCACGAGATAAGTTTGTGCACAGATGGAAGGCTGACAGGCAGTTAGGCCATCCAGTTATTTTAGCCGGGCCGGCTAAAATGATTGGTCGTGCTTTTTACAGTACTACGGCTTCCACAGATGACATTTTTTTATGGATTTTTTGTCAAAGCACTTAAGATATTCATTGCTATCGGGATGTTAAGAGCATTCCATGGAATATAACAAAAAGTGTATCTCGAGCTGGTTTCTCAAACTTACCTACCCCACCTTTAAGTGTATGTATGTTAAATATACATAATACATGTATTTATATCAAATATTCATGTGATATTGAGGGGGGGATACTCACTGAGGAGCTTATATAAACTGAGCACACAGTCACTGCTCACATCACACATCGAAGATAAAGAACGATGGCCATGGCCCATGTGCCAGGACTGGAACGTATCAGCTGTTTGGGAGACTTCCTGAAATTCCTGATGGTCATCTCTCCTCCGCCTGTCCTGCCGCCATTTTGACTTTGTTTGATTTGGTAGTGCAATACTAAACATCTGCAGTATATACATTTATGATTTTGTGGTTCCAATGTGACAGCCTTCTTTATGACACATAGGTGGACACACCTACTTTTAATTACACAATTCTAAATCTCAGTTATTTTTTAAACATTAAGACTTTAAACCCCAAACAACACAATTATTATTTTTATAAAAATATTTCTTACAATTCCCATTTCTTGTAAGTCCTCAACTTCATTATCACACTACGGCTTTAAACTCTTAAGACTGTAACATATGGGACTCACCTCATTGAAATGAATTTTAAAAAGGACTTGTTATGTGTCTATAGGTATAGGTGTATAGTAGATGTACACACTCCAGATCGGTTTCCTTATATCTCATTCTGTTTTGGTTCCCTGCTGTGTCCCTTTTTTCTGAATCCATCACCTTTAAATGCAAACACAAATCCCCTTGGGCACAGATATAATCTGTAATTGTGTCCTGTCAGTTTTCTGCGGATCATCCTTTCCCTACAGTCGACCTCACAGAGGCCGTCCTGAAGCGAGAGCACTTGACTTTGCTGATATAGATTGTCGTTTCGAGCAGGTGTGGAAGAAGTACTCAGATATTTAACTTAAGTACAAGTACCAGTATTAGACTGTTAAAGAACTCTGTTACAAATAAAATCCTGCAATCAAAATCGTAATCAAGTCAAAGTATAAAAGTATTAAATGAACCTTCTGCTAGGCCATATGGTAGAGCACACTTTGAGTCACCATATCTTACCTAAAAAAAAGTTTTACTTAATTCCACCTGTGTCAGCCAATCTCTACCGGTTGGTTGATGTATGTTATGCTTAAAGAGTCCACTAGATGCCCCTGTGTTTTTCACTAGCACAGATAGCAAGTTATCCTGTTCACAGGAAGTTAGCAACAACAAAATCACTCCTGACATGAGGCCTCTGTTTGGTGGGACTTTCAAAGATAAACACACATTTTTTCTCCATAATTTAGTGTTTAAGGACTTGATGATCATAATTGTGTAACTTGATACAAAAAAAAGAAAGAATCTTTTTTTCCAACATGCTCTAACAAACAGTTGATTAGACGCTTTATGGTAAAGTTAGTGAACTAAGTTAAGTCATTAAAATTGACTATTTGCTACAAAATGATAACACTTCTGACCATTTATTGTTGTTAATTTGACATGTTAAATGTTTCATCATTATGTTGATGAAATAACTTTAGAAGTATGATTTTAAGCGACATCTTGTCCATTTGGTAGAGGCCTATATTTAAAAAATGGTGGGCTCCTTTGTAAAAAAAAACATTGATGTTTTTATTATTGGCCCAAGGATATTCAAAATGTAAAGAAATACTTTTTTCATTGCTTTTTTCTTGGTAAGGACTTTAAAGGGTTAAAGTAGCAAAAATACTCATTCAACAGTATGGCCAGTTTCTAAAATGAATGGCTGTGTAGTTGTTATTTATGTGTATACCAACTCAATGCTTTGCTTGGTAAAGATTGTGTTTAATTAAAAGACTTGACTTACTGATGGGTAGCTTAACCTATAAAACATCCTTGATTAGTTGATTTATATTTTGAATTAATAATCTAAATCTGGGAAGTAGCTGATAAATAAAGCTGTATAATAAATGCAGTGCAGGAAAAAGTAAATAAATTGCCTACAAAATGTAATCCAGCAAAAGTGTAAAGTAGTATTATGTGCAAATACTCAAGTGAACTACCTCATTTATCAAAAGTGCAGAACTTGAGTAGATGTACTTAGTACATTACAATAATGGTGAAGCGATATCCTTATAGCCAATCAATTATACAGCATGAGCTCCACTTGTACTGTTTCAGTCAAACACTGTCTCAGGGTCAGCTGATGTTCAGTCAGATGTTATGGTGGTCTTACCGAATAAGGTCCAGCAGAGCGTCAGCAGAACTCATGATGGGCTTTCCGCTGTCCTCAGAGTCCTCTTTCTGTGCCGCTCCGCCTGGGTGGATGATGGAGACCATGACGATCCCCACCACCACGGCCACAAAGGTGGTCCACAGGTAATAAGACACTGTGATCAGGCCCAGCCGACTGGAGCACTTGGCGTCGAGGGCAGCAAGTCCCGACATCAAACTGCAAGAGGAAACATCCCAGTTAGTGCTTTATGCCTGTATCCCCGAGGGAAAAATACATGTCTTCCATGCATGTAGATGATAATAATGTTGTTAATGATTGTGAACTTAATTTGTACAGCATCCTTTATTCGAGAAACGCAACACAACATTCTTCACAATAAGGGAAAATACACATTCATGAATTGCCATAATTATTAAAAAGAAAATGGTAGATAAGAAAAATGTATAATTAAATATAATACATAGAATACACAAAATAAATGAAAAAAAAAACGAGGAATAATACAATGAATATCAGTTCCCATTTTTTTGGCATTCATACATCAATGTAAACTGCAGCAGCACCTTAGGTCTCCATTCTCTTCTACTCTGTTCTTTTCTTTCTCGACAGGTGTGGAGAAATGCTTTTTTTTAAAGAAAAAAAATCAATTGGCGCATTTGTGTCTGAGGCTATATTAAACTCCACAGAACCTACTTAGGTTGGGACGTGTCACGTCGGCCGGATGTCGCGCCAATGATGTTATAGGAGCGAAAATTCTGGATCTGCTTACTAGCACTCCCCCTTTTTTTTTTTTTTTAAAGATGTGGGTACGGAGGAAAAGAGAGAGGTTTTGTTTTCTGACACTTTGTGAGTTCCCTGAAACACCGAGGACACATATTTATGTATAAAAGACATGAAAAAAGTGCATTTTGCATAATAAGTCCCCTTTAACTTCTGCCATGCTGATTAACAATGAGTGACCACACCTGGAGCCAATTTGCACCAACAGCCCTGCCTATAAATGGAAGGAGAAGAGCAGCAGAAGACAGACTGAGACTGGGAGAGACTGAAGGAGACAGCAGAGACAGAACGCAGCAGGAGCAGAGGCACAGGCGAACAGGAATTAAGAGACCACGGCAGTCCAGGAGAGTGTCGACGGGCACCTTTGCAGGCCTGGAAAGACTCTGGTTTTGAAGAAAATACTATTCTAGATGGGCAAATGAAGCTTTGAATGAAGCATCGAACCACTTGGACAATTGTTTCGAAAATAGGTTAATTTCTCGAAGCTTCAGTTACAGCGACCTCTCCTGGCGAAGTGCAAGGCTGCAGTGGGTTTAACGTATCTTTGCCTTGAAAAATATTCGATGCACACAAACACTAAGACTGAATATCATGTTCTATTTGCAATTAAAGATGGATAATTGTGTGTATTGGGTTATTGAGAAGAGAGTGCTGGAAAATGTGACATTGGTTGGGTGTGCTTGTGTAATTATGGCAGGGGGTAATTATGTGGGATGGGGAACACTCAAAGATCTTTATTGAGGTACCTACATTATTCTTTTTATTTTGTATTTTTCTAAAGGCATTTTTTGGGCCGGAGAGGGCCTTTTATCAGTTATAGTATTAAAGTTGAAAAGCGGGCAATGATTAAAAGTTAATCCATTCCGGGATCCGAACCAGCAGCAAGGAGGACGTCGCCGCATGCGGGCCGCTGGTGGGCCGCTGGCTCTATCCACTGGGCTATCTATTCTTAAACTGTTGAACTTTTTTTTTAATACTCATAATTGTCTTTTTGTTCACAACTTCTCCACATTTTGAAGTGTTTCCCGAGCCAGAACGACCTATCTTTCTTCCTGGCTTGCTCTGATCCAATACAAATGCAATACCAACAACAACTCAACAGCAACAACGCAAACTACGACAACAACCCACACATTGCACATTGTTTAGAGCGGTTATAAAGTGTTGAAGCGCTCAAATTTGAAACTGTTTCAACCTGTCATCTGTCAGAATAGAGACGAGGCAGTGCATTGAATCACCTGATTGGACGGCGAACCAGTGAGTTGATTCATTCAGGAAACGAAGCAGTTGCTGCTTCGGAGTCATATGTCACGTGATTTGAAGCAAGCTTCGAAGCACTGCTTCTATGGAATAGGAAAACCAGGGTTTGAAACACGTATCGAAGCTTCAGTGTCAAACTGCCATCGCTACTTTTAACCCTTTTAGCATTTTAATTATTTGTATTGTTTTAACTGCGTTTAATTGTATTTTAAAATAGTTTTAGACTATCTTTTTACTGAGATTATATTTTCTGCAGCTCTGATTTTAGTTTCTTAGTAACGTTTTTATGTTCTCCTGAATAAATTATTGTGTTAAAATCTTAAACTTAGTAGTTGGCTCCTTGATTACCCAGTTTTGCTCTTTAACTGATTTAAAAGAACCCTTTCCCTCTCCATAAATGATACCCCTCCCCCCTCCTTTACAGTGACATGCATTTTTTTAGGGCAGAATCACCCCTTTTTCTATGCAAATGAGCACAAAACAGTCCAATTAACAAAGAACGGTGATAACAGTCGCACAGTTACAAAAAAAACAACGATTTGGAGAGTTGGTTGTTCATCATTCATCAGGTGGGTCACGCCAAGACTTTATAGAGTCCATCAAGTCATAAATCCCAAATATGGTATCCATCTGCCACGTTTAAGTTTGTTGCCTGAATCTTTGAGGAATGCTTCTGCACCTCATTGGTCAGGACCTGTAGTTCGTAGTTCTCCCTACTGTTTGTGCAAAAGCAATATTTCTGCTTTTCAAAACCAATATTGCAATGGCAAATTTCAGTTTCAGAACTTTAGGGGTGTGTTTGCGCTGTGATATCATTAACGTATATCTTTTGTGAATCAGACCTTAAGAGAGGCAGATGGATAGATATATTAAAAGATAGATAAATACTTTATTGATCCCAAATTGGGACATTTGGGAAAGGTAGCAGTGTGTTCAGGCATTGCAAAACCAAATATTTAATAGATTGAATAAAGTATAAACATACTACAATAAATATATTCTGGATAATTAAAATGTTCTATAAAAGTCAAAAATACTGCAGGAAGATACATTTAATTTTGCACGACAGGAGCACAGACATACACAACATAGGATATTATATCAATAACAGATATGCAAGGTGGCTGTTTTGCAAATGGTTCCTGGTTATGGAGAGGGAGAAACTAAAGTTCTCTGCAAGCCAGAGGTGAGCTGTTGTTAAGTGTTATGCTGTTGGCGGGAAGGTTTTTCCTGTTTCATGTATGCCACAATCCATTCTGTGTGAATTTGCTTGTATTACTATTTCAAGATTTATCAAAATTAAAATCAGATTTCAGTTAAATATTGAAGACGCATTTCACACAAATGCCGGCACTTACTGTAGTTACACACAGCATTCTCTATTCGGAGCACTGAACAAGTGTTCAGTCCTCGGAGGTATGAGACTGCCTGCAAAAGAACGTTTAAAATGGATCTTCATCCTTGTAATTTTGTCAGTGCATCCTTGTCTCTCTCTTCAGGGCATTGCATTGATGATGGATATTTGCTCATGGTCTGCAGAGGGAGAGAACTGCTGCTGCTTATCCATTCAGTAATGAATATGAATTATTAAGTGCGTTGGTCATAAAGTGAACTATTTTGGGAAGCATACACTCATTTTAAATCAATAACCAGTAGCCACTAGAGGATCCACCAATAACAAAACAAACAGCTTTTTAATTACAGCCAAGCTGGCATCGCATCAGTGTAAGTGGTGTTTGCTGGATTTCCCTTGTGAATGTAAAGATGCTTAATCCCCTGCTTTCATTCAGGGACATAATTCAACACGCACACGTGCGCACGCACGCACGCACGCACGCACGCACGCACGCACGCACGCACGCACGCACGCACGCACGCACGGTTTCCCTTTCCTGTAGTGTGTTATATAGGTTGTTGTGCATGTGAATGGTCTGCAAAGGCTAAAATCCCAAAGTCCCGGGTTTGTTTTCAGACAGAGGGGCTGCAGCACAGGCAGTATGAGAAAAATAAAGAGCTTTTTGAACATTAAAGCATGGAGACATGTCCCAGTGGAGGCACAAAACACAAATATGAAACCTGAAAGTTGGCATTTGAGGGCCCCTATAAAAGGTCACTTTAAGCACTGCCTTAGTACCTTAGTAAATGGCCCTGTTGTTGTTTTTGACTTTTTTTAAGACGTTATAATGAGAAACATTTTTACTCTGAGTAACAAGTTGATCATTGAGGTAAAAATGAGAACATGCACAACATCAATACTTTCTTTATTAAATGTGCAAATTCAGTTTTCCTAATTTTGCATAAAAAAAGTTAATTTGCACCACAATGTCAAACAGATTATACGTCAGTGCTGATTTCCTCCTTGTTAATCGGCAAAAAAACACAAGAAGCAGCAGATCACCCATTCTAGCCATGCCTCATATCCCTCTATTTCACTTCCTGTTTCAAAAGTGCTGATTTTGGGTATAAAGCTTTAAAAAAAAAGAAAAGTTGATCAAAAAAAAGGAGGGGGCTGAGCTCATACTGTCTAAACTAAATACTGCCGTGATGAAACGCCATATCATGGATTATCAAGGATTATTTCTGAAACAGTATGGAGCTCAAAGGCTTTCTCTCTTGCTGGTTATACCACAAGGTGAGTTCCTTTTTATTTCCTGC
The DNA here is from genome assembly GCA_031216635.1 of Dissostichus eleginoides. Classification (NCBI taxonomy): domain Eukaryota; kingdom Metazoa; phylum Chordata; class Actinopteri; order Perciformes; family Nototheniidae; genus Dissostichus; species Dissostichus eleginoides. The sequence continues at coordinate 7,118,735 of CM062270.1, read as the reverse complement.
TTCTTCACACATGCTCTGTGCAGTACAGGTTAGCTGTGAGTGTTAGCGATGCTAATGTAAACACCGACCATATTACGTCCAAAACAGTCAGGCATTGTTTCTGATAGCAACTTTCTGATAGTGCCGTGGGTCCACATTTCAGATATTACGTCATATCGGACGCAAATCTTGATCAGCTCCGTTGTACCCCCGTTTTTAGAGATTTGGGTACGGAGGAAAAGAGAGAGGGTTTTATTTTCTGACACCGGGGACACATATTTATGTATAAAATACATAAAAAATTGCATTTTGCATGATAGGTCCCCTTTAAATGAAATGTGATTAAATTAAAGCCTCAAAGTGCTAAAAATCCTCTGAAATAATAACCAAAATGCCACATCCGAGGATATTTTATTTATTTAATTCCATTTGAATCCCCTCTTTGCTCTCCATCACATACCGCAAATTGCTTTCCCTCAGAAATGCAGTAAATGAGCTAAGGAATAAATTAGCTAAACATCAATAGGAAAAGCTCTAAAGACTGTTTGCCAGAAAATGAAAAGTTGAAATGTTTTATTTTTAATGTGTTATCAATTCTACTTACTGCAGGCTAAGGTATTAAGATGGTTCAGTAGAACCAGGGACGTTTTATTCAAGGTTTGGACGATAGATGTTAATATCTGACTTTTATATATCAGTTAAAATCTAAAGTTATTATTTTGTGGAATGACTCTTCTTCATCAGCTGACACATCCACAAGCTGTGTGGTGACTTTTGAAACTAGTGCCATCTTCAGAAAAGAGTTGGTCTCACTGGTACTGCCTATGCTTGCACTTCAGGTCAGACACAGCTAACATGGCTCCTCGCCTTGGCTATAATATGTTAAATAACTTTAATGAAGCATTACAGCCCTCAAAATGTAAGAAAAACAAAACAAATCAAGCTGACTACTAACTGTTACACGTCAAACTGAGTCCAAAAGAGGCAGACAGACAGTACATGTTAGCGCGTTAGCTTAAATGCTATCCCTGCATGCTGCCTGTGGACTTTGGTGAAAATTGCTATGGTTTGGTTGATGGTTAAACTAATTTGACTGCATTTTGTTAAATTCTCTCCTGTCATTTACAACATACATTTGAATGGGTATTCAGGGTATTTAGTCTTGTGTAGGCGAATGCTGGATTAAAGCCTGGTTGCTCCACATAATTCTGGTATGGGGAAAAACGCTCTGACTTTTCTCTTTAAACTACATTGCACAGATAGCGGAAGTTAAGAAGAATCCTGCAGGAAATACGTGGCCTATTGCCAACTTTGACAACATGTGCACAGTAAGAGTAGTATTTAGACTCCAGTGCACAGTGTGCCTGCACTTTTTGGGCTTCAAAGATGGGCAATCTTAACATTCAATGATAGGAAGCAATGTTGTCATTATACTTTTTAGTTGATCTTTTATGCTTTTTTTTTTCTTCAAACTATTTCTCCCGTGTCATATTTGGTTTTATTTCCTGTCTTTATGATTTCCCGCCCGTTCTGATTGTCTGCCCCACACACCTGTGTTATCTCCTGCTGCCCTCTCCATCTGTGTCTTGTCTTCATGATTATTTTTGCTTGTATTTAAGTCCTGGGTTGCGGTCAAATATTATTTTGCTCAGGGCTGTTGGATCTCTCTAAATGATAGAAACGGTTGCTTCCTTTATAATCCTTTAGTTACGGGTACACTGAACTATCCTTTACAAAAGAAAAGGAGATAAAGCTGTCTCTAAATTCATGGGGCTGCAACATTTAAAGTGATGCACTAGTATACTGTCTTGGGTAGTGTTTCCTATTCGTTTTTTTAATTTTATTAATATTACATTTCAACGTGTATTATTGTGTGAACGGTGATATGCAGAATAGTATGTAGTCGATGTTTAGGCCTAACATATATTGCTAAAAGTATTATTCATTGAAATGTTTTCATACAGTCGTACTACTAATTGGGATTCTACAAATTAACAGGAAGGTGAGCAACCAACCATTTCCTTTCAATTTGATTCAAACCTTGTTAATGAAGTTATATATTATTCACGGTTGTCCACTGTTTTAAAGCCTGCATGAAACAAAATCATAATGCATGGGGCAAAGTATTAAGATTAATTAAGCTCTTTCTGTAGTCCTTTTACAGAAAAAGTGTTTTACCAGGGCAGACATATGTCAATAACGTCAGCTGTTGCATTATATTTACTGCACCTGATGTTTTGTTAGTCTCTGTCTGGTCCTTGTATGTTGTAGGCCTATACTATATTGTCCATTGAAATTCTGCTCTGGTTAGCCCTTGCCTGCCTGAATGACCTAAAATAAAAGGTATTTATCAGATTTGTCTACCTGTGTTCTGCATCAAACCCTGCTCTGCTTTATGACAGTTGGTTCATGTATATATGAATCCTTTTTCTTGTTAGTTCAAATATGTTACATTTTCGCTCAGCCTCAATGTTATAAACTAAATGAAAAGCATAATCTAGTTTAAACCCTACTGCGTGTAGCATCCAGTGTAAAAGTATTCATATAATAAAACATATGTATTACTTTTAGTCATATATAATTGCAGTGTAAAAAGCTACGTTCAAAGGTATTTTGTTATTTCCGTTCCGTTCCACTCACTCGGCTTTGAACCTGCAGATTTGGGAATATACATAGTAGGCCATGAATCAGAGAATACAGTACGTCACTGAAAACTTGTTATCTGCTTATCCAAAAGGTGAAGGGGTCAGTGGAGTAATGACGTGCAGGAGGCGGATGTCGGTACCTGGACACGACGAGCGGCAGAATCAGCATCTTCAGCATCCTCATCAGCAGCTCTCCAGGAAACTGGAAGTACTTCACCTCCTGCCAGGAGGAGAAAACACATTACGGTCAGTCGTGATTTGAGGAAGAGCATTAGCAATCTTGTGAAAAGCAAGTAGATGTTATTCAAAAAAAGTATTAACAGGAACAAGACATTGTTAGCAAGTCAGGAGCAGTGCCGGAGCTGAAAATGAGCTCTGACTGCAACATCATTAAGATACATCAATTTTTCTCTAGCATATCAAATGTATGATTATAGATGACCCCTGGCTCGGCAGGAACATGATGACGGTTCAATTATGCCTTTAAGGCTCAAATGTAAGCTACTGCTATTTTCCTGCATCTTTTGGCCATTAAATGCTCTACAGGCATTATTATAATATAGTGTTTTTTATTCTTCAGTTCAGTTCAGGTAGCAATGCATCATACTTTAACTCTCCCACTGTGGCCAATCATGCATTTGAAATGTTCCTTTTCAGCCAAACATGAAAGGATGCTTTGAATTTTTTTCACTCTATAGAAGTGAGCCTGTATTACTATTAAAATAGATTACATTTTATTTAGCTTATAATTTTCCAAAGCAGCTGACATACACTTCAATAGCGTAGCCATGCCTTCAGGAGCAATTAGGGACATGTAGACTGCAGAGGAGATTGGATTGAACCCATGAACAGCAGATATGTGCATACGCTTTGTTGGTAATAGGTACACCCTAAAAATGAACTATAAATCAATGCAACTCTGTTTATGAAGGTAAATAAAGACTGTAAGAACTGTGACTGGTCAGCTTAGCCGGCTTGTGTTTCTGATTGTTTATTGTGAAGGCAAGGTTTTGCAATGTGGTGACAAAAACTGAACACAGTCAGACACACAAAGACTTGCAAGGTAAAAACAACACAAGCATCTTTGTGGGTGCTAGTAATAAAATGGCCAAAATCCTCTGACCTGATCAGAAGATACATCACTAGGAGAGTCGTCTTCACAAACACACAGTCATTTCATGCATTATTTATTCTTAAACTGATTTGCTTTAGTGTTTGAATCATAATAGGGACCTATCCTTCCCATCAATACATTATATTACAGAGTGAGTCGTACAAAATACAAATACTGTGATTTAACTATAAAACAACACACCCCTATAACATGGGATTTTCCATCTAGTGTTACTATCAACCGGTGAAATCTGGAACTGTAAAATGGGTTAACTTCTATGAAACACAATTAACAAAGGTACAGTTGCATTGTCGCAAATCAAAACTGAGATAGTGCCAGAGGTAGTTTTACCAGCAAAGGAGCCCTTACTAGATAGAGAATATACCGGGGACCCCCTTATGTACTGTATATCCCTTAAAATAATGTGATGTGGGCCGCTGGTTCGAGTCGGCCTATACCTCCCTTCTGTCTCCCCCTTTCACAAGATCTCCAATAAAGACCCTCTGGCCAGAAAAATACCTTAAGAAAAATAATGTGGACGTAGCCCAGTTTTACACTTCTATAGTATGTGCAAGAACAACACAATGATATATGATTTAAAAGAAAATACGTTGACGCTCTTAACAAATAACACCCATAAAATAATGCAATAAACATTAATTCATTTATATGTAATGTTGTACCTCAACAGGATACTTAACACCATGTTGTAATGAGATCACACACCTTCTCACTTTCTATCCCCCCTTACTTCCAGCGCTATTCAGGCTAAACCCATCTTCATAACCTTCCTTCAATACATCTCAATTATACCCCTGTAATGATTGTGATGTCAGATCAGGACAGGGGCATACACTGGGGCTATAAAGAAGAAGGGAGGGGGGGGGGGGGGGGTAATGGAGCCCATTTTAGAATGATTTTGCAGAATTGCAACGCTGTTGACAAAATCTCCACAGACAGACAGCCAGAAATGTAAAAATCTGGCGGAGTATTCTAACATCCACTGTGGTAGTTCTCGCTGCAGTGTGTGAGCACATATTGCCATTATGGCAAAATGTGCTCAAACGTTATAATTGAACTACAAAGCCTTTTGTAAAAACTACTGTAATACAGCTCTGAAAAAAATTAAGAGACCACTGCAGCATTATCAGTTCCTCTGGTTTTACTATTTATGGGAATGTTATGGGAAGTTTCAGTCAAATTAAAATTGTCTTCAACAGACACTGGAAAGGAATGGCTGCCATACATGTAGAGATTGAGATTTAAGAAAAATGTGGAGTGGTCTCTTAATTTTTTCCAGAGCTGTATGTTTCTAAGAGTATATTAAAACGGGGGGTTACGTATTGTAACCCTGGTTATATAAGCACAGGCGGAGCCCTCTACTGGACTCTATGGGTACTACCCTTAACCATGCTATGCGATCATTCACATACTGAGTTGCATAAACGTAGCCGGCCAATCGGGGCGAGCCCACCTGAATGCGCACGCAGGCCCACAGTATATAAGGTGGCTACGCCTCCTGCCTTTCATCCTACACCCTCTTCAGCGAGCGGCATAGGAAAGACAGGGCCCCTAGGTTAGGGTGGCCGTTTCCATAACACCAAAAAGGAGGACACTTTGGGATTATCTTTTAGTTTTTATCCTGGCTTCACTGAATCCTTCACACTCAAAACACAATAAGACTAGTGTACTAACCACAAGTTGAATGTCTATTTTCGATACTTTTGCCCTTTCCTGGCTGCTTCCAAGAGTTTTTTGTTTGTAAGGAGTCTCTGGTACATGTCTGTGCACTCAAATGTGAAGTTGACACAAATTTGCAGCTCTGCCTTGACACTGTCCACATCCAGACGATTTCTTTCATTTCTCCATGCTGAGGTCATCATTGAGAACACACGTTCTGTATGGGCATTGCTACATGGGATGGAGAAGATGTAGGCGCTGACCTTCCTCAGATTCACAAGTGGGACTTCTGCTTTGGAAAACAGTTTCAGATACCGCTCCTCACTGTGGCATCCTTCCATTTCTGAAGAGCTGAGAATAGCTTCCACCATGCCATATTCCTCATAGAGTCCATCCATGTCAATGTCTTTCAGGCTGCAGGCTTGGACTGCATCACTGTATTCTCCATAGGACACAGCAGTTGTGAGGCCAAGCTTTGACACTTTACTATGAAAGCTGTTCTCAGAGAAGTCATACCTTTCACTCACGTATTTCTTGGCTCTTTCATAGAAAACAAGAAAATCAGCCTCACATTTCTTTGCCAGATCAGGGGTTAGCTGCTTGAGTTTGTTGTTCACAGCAAAGCCAAAAATGTGTCCTTTAACCTTCTCTCAAGTTTCCCTTTCAGTTCAGTCATTACCTTAAACACAGAGGTTATGCTGAATGATTTGGCCTCAAGTGCTTCAATGCAGTCTGAAAACACTTTCAGAATGTGACTGAGGAAGAGAAAATACATCTCAGATACTTCGTTGCCATCCTCTCCAAAGCATTTCCACAAAATCTTGGAGCATTCCTCCTCACCTAGACTCTGAAAGTAGCTGGTCAGGGGTCTCCAACACTTCAGGATTCTGTCAATAGATGGCAGCAGAGACAACCATCTCGTGACAACGTGCCGCAGCAGATTGCATTCCTCCACTTCCACAAACTCGCAGAATTCCTTCAACTGCGCCGTTCTGCTAGCTGAGATGCTAAAATGGCTATACACCTTAAGCACAACATTTTCAATGTCAATATCCAAGTTGCTTGCTGCATATCTTGTTGCATTGTGCAGAATATGGGCTAAACAGTTTGCAGCGAGCACGTCTTTTTGAGCCAGTTTCAGTTTCTGATAAACACTGTTGTGTTTTCCATAGTTAACGCTGGCGTTGTGTGCTGCATATGCTGACATTTTTTCACATCTAGTCCAGACATCTCCAGTTTAGATAGCAGCTGATTTGTTATAGCTTCTGACTTTTCGTTGCTATCACTGTAAAAATCCAACAGTGCATGTTGCACGCCTCCTCAAAGTGAAAATATCTCAGTACAATGGGGAAACACTTGATCGTACCTTTGTTTGATGCATCACTTGCCACTGAATAATGCAGTTCATTTTCTTTTATGTAATCCACATGCGTCTGGACAGAGTAGGTGATCCCCATGCGTCTGGACAGAGTAGGTGATCCCCATGCGTCTGGACAGAGTAGGTGATCCACATGCGTCTGGACAGAGTAGATGATCCACATGCGTCTGGACAGAGTAGGTGATCCCCATGCGTCTGGACAGAGTAGGTGATCCACATGCGTCTGGACAGAGTAGGTCGCTCAAATGGTTCTGTGAACAGAGCCTCGAGCACCAACGGCAGGTCCCATTGCGGGGAGGAGGTGTGCACCACTGGGCACTGTCTCCTGACTTCCTGCAAAAACCGCGCCATAAGCGGCTGACTGAAGGCTGACCTTCCGCCAAATCCCTCATGGCAGGACGAAATGGCTGCTGCATACACTTTAATTGTGGAATAAGCAAGCCCCCTGTCCACCAGTAACTGTAAGTAGTACAGAATAGAGCCCAGCGTACAAGACAGAGGCTCTAGACTCCTTTCTTCACACCATCGCTGGAATCCCAACCACTTTGGCCTGTAACAGGCTGTGGTGCATTCTGCCCTTGTTGCTTGGATAGTCTGAATAACCTCGTCAGACAGTCCCCCCTGTCTCAGCCTGTCCCTCTCAGGAGCCAAGCCTGGAGAGTTTTGCCCAGAGTACTATTGCACCTGCCTCCTGAGACAGCACCCCCCAGACCTGAGGCACCGTCCAGGGCTGGCCCACCATCATCTGTGTCACCTCTGCACACCATGGCGTCAAACGGCGACCTGGGGCCACTAGGATGACTGACAGACGTTCCCGTCTCACCCTCTCCAGGAGGGGGAGAATGAGACGCAGCGGTGGAAAGGCGTAGAGCAGCTTTCTTGGCCGAGCCATGGAAAACCACAGGTCACAGTGGCTGTTGTGCCGGTTGGCGAACAGGTCCACCTCCGCTCTCCCGAACTGGGCCCAGATCTGCTTCACCACCTCCGGGTGAAGCATCCACTCATCTGGCAGGGGCCCGCCTCTTGACATGAGGTCAGCCCCCCTGTTCTCCCGCCCCGGGATGTGGAGGGCCCTCGGAGACAACACATTCTCTGAAGCCCACAACCACAGGTCCTCCGCTGTGGTCAATAAGGCAGCGGAGCGGACTCCGCCCTGCCTGTTGATGTACGCCACTGTGGTGCTGTTGTCGCACCTCACCAACACATGTTTGCCCTGTAGTAAGGGTTTGAAGTGCTGTAGGACCAACACTACTGCCCACAGCTCTAGAAGGTTGCTGTGCCGAGGCCAGCCACCACCTATAGCTCTCCCTAGGCAGGTCCCCCCCATCCTGTCAGGGATGCGTCCGTGAACACCGTGATTTAGGAGGTCACTCGCCCCAGTGGAGTTCCCCTCCGCATATGCTTTGGGGACCCCCAGTATTGGAGGTTGCCCTCCACTGAGGGGGGGATGGTCACCAGACGTCGTTTGTGCCTCTTGGGATCTAAACGAAGACCGGCAAACCACCTCTGCAGGCGACGCATATGCAGTAATCCCAGTGGTACCACGGAGTGTGCAGCCGCCATGAGATCTAGAGTCTGCATAATGGTCAAAGCTGACACTGTTGCCCCCTGTCGCAGTCTGCAAACTGCCCGAAGCAGGGATGCCTGTCTGCTCTCTGACAGGGTGGCCCGTAGTCTGCCTGAATCGAGCAGAACCCCCAGATACTGCACCTGATGGTGAGGTATGGGGCTGCTCTTCTTCCAATTGACCGCAAAACCCAACTTGGTTAGGTGTAGGATCAATTGCCCATTCCCTGGACCTGGCCATGACTATGAGGTCGTCCAGATAAAAAAAAAACCTCATGCCATGGTTGTGAAGCGGCTGAAGCGCTGTGGCCACACATTTGCTGAGCGTGCGTGGGGATAGGGAGTAGCCGAACGGTAGTCTGTTGTACTCGTAGGCTATCCCTTGGAAGGCAAAACGCAAATACTTTTTGTGCTTTGGGCAATTTCGACATGAAAGTAAGCGTCCTTCAGGTCGATGGTTGTGAACCAATCGCCTGGCTGCACTAGCCCCAGTAACTGTTTTGTAGTTAACATATGGAACTTTTTGCAGGCAATGTGCTGATTCAGTCTGCGAAGATCCAGAATGGGCCTGAATTCTCCTGTCTTCTTGGAAACCAGGAAGTACATTGAATAAAGCCCCTCTTCTCTGTTCTGAGAGTGCACAACAGAGACCGCCTGTTTTTGCAACAGGGCCTGAATCTCTGTGGCAAGGATACCTATCTCCTCCTGGGACGATAGATTTGCCTCTCAGTTTGTTTTCATCTGATTTCATTAAACAAAGTATTGGCTTTCAGAATATTAAACTTGTTTCGGCAAATTCAGATGATAAATACAACTTTGAAGCTTGTAACGGCATAATTACAAGCGGAGAACGGAGTAACTTGACGTCACAGCAGGCATAACAACAGCCGGTGTTTCTCGTGAGTGTTTTCCCCGGGAAACAAACACAATACGCACAAATGCAAAATTACACAAACACACACACACGTATACACACACACACGTATACACACACACACGTATACACACACACACACGTATACACACACACACACACACACACACACACACACACACACACACACTCGCGAGCTTCCCCCAGACCAGTAATCCAAACGAAAATATCTTCCTCCGTAGTATTTTGATCATTTGCTCCGCTAATAATCAATCAGATCGATGGATTCCAGAGAAGAGGAAACTTTGAAGGCCTTTTTCTCAAAATGATGACTCGGTAACACTAACAGTCATTATATAATGTGACATATTTTGCTTAATATTTGGAGTACAAAAACAATCCTGATATCATTAGAAAGCTAGGAATCTCCTCTTTCCAACAGTGTATACAACTCAAAATGTGTCTTCGGGTCAATGCGACTGATTTCGATGGAGCAGGTCACATATGTTTAAAGGTCACAGAGACAACTATTATTACAGTGTTATTATTGCTGAAAACGTAATTACACTGCCATTACACTGTTTAAATAATATACACTATATAGGTTTTTTCTAAAGGTGAAAATTGTTAATCTTTGTTCCGCTGATATTTATGCCTTTGAGGAAAAATATATGAATTGCATTGTTCCTATACCATCTTTTTTGTTTGTTTTAAAATGTCTTTGAAGTTAGGAAGTTGGAATTTAAGTTCATTCTGAAATGAGACCCATATTTAGTTACGATATATATTATACACATGAAATGATGTTCTTGTTTTCCTCTGAAGAAATCTATATAAAAGAAAACTGATAACAACAGTACAATGGTCTCTTCATGCTCTACCTGATGTTGACAGCAAAGCCAGACAACATTCAGTTTTCCGCTCCACTGGTAATTCAATAAACACTGCACATAGACAAGTTAACTATTTGGCATGAAATCCTGTCAAAATTGAATATCATTACATTGTCTAGTCATGTGATAGTCATGTGATTGCCAAGACATTTTTGAAAAAACATAAATTCTGTGATACAGAAGGTTGTCTACTAAGTACTTTACTCTGTCTTCTTCGTGGCCTCAGTAAAACCATGCTTTGGACAACGCATTTTTTATGCAAACTCAACATTTCTGTTTTTTTCTGGCAAAAAAGTGTATTTTCTGCTGTGGTCTGGTCTTCAGGTCCCCACAGCCGACATATGTCAGCTCTCTTCCCTCTAGAAAAACTGACTAATCATCTCAATCATAAATCAGGGACATTTGCTTCTCTCCTAGAGTCTTTTACTCACTTCTCCTCCGAAGGAACAGGCTCATTGTTTCATCTGCACAATCTATTTATTTATTAGATGTGATATTCCAATGCAATATATATATAAATGTATGTCTATATGAAAACATATATGTAAATGCACAATGTACTTTTTATTTTTACTTTCTCTTTTTATTACATTTTTATAAACTGCAGTGTCTGATGTTGGTTTTGGGATTTTTGTGAAATTGTGTTGTTGATGTTGAAGGGTGTGTATTTGTGTGTTCAATATATTGAATGCATAAAACTGTGCAATTCATTGAGAACAGAAACACAACCATTTTGTAAACAAGTAAATTATTGACAATGCTAAAAGTTATTATGCACATCTGTTATCAGATGCAAGGCACACATTCTCACTTCTACTGTAAGACAGACTTTTGTTGATGATCTCTGCTGTTTTACTGCCAGAAACCCCTTCCCACTCACTTTTAGACCGCCAAAGCAAGTAACAAGAACCTGTTGTGGAAATGAGACCCTGAAGAGGGTGTGCTTTGCCAGAGATTTTTGCGTAGGTGTAAACAATGTTTTTGGTAAATGGATTATTGGTTTCACTTGTCCAAGGAGTAAAAGCAAAGCAAAGGGGGAGATGCAGCTAAACACAGATGGGGAACGTTCATTTGAAACAAACAGGAGGAAGCCAGGAAATAACAAACTCCATGTTTCAAGACCCAGGAGTTTTGGGTGACAGTTTGGCAGAAGTGTTCCGATTTCACAGGCTTTCTGTGTATTTGTTGCAGTGTCCACCGGGCTAAGCTCTGGCCTCTATCCAGTGCATCAGTGGACAGCTGTTCTCTATGAGCTGATGTTTTAAACGTAAAAATGTGTGAAACAAAACAACAACCTGTTGTAACGTAGATTATGTAGAAGCATAGTCAACATAACTTGAAAAAGTCTAAATATGGAGGTTAGGGTAACGCGGGACACAAACAGCAGTTATCTGGGTGAAAGTCCTGTGTTTTTTTACCCATCCACCCCTTCCCGACCACTTTTGCTCTTAGTATAGTAACTACGGCCATTAGAGGGCCATGACGGGTTTTTTTGTATCAGTATCAGTGATCAATAAATCGATCTGTGGTTCCCAACGTTTAACCCTTTTTTCTATCTTGGAGTAAACTGTCGTCACCTGACTAATATTTCTTATTGTTTTAAATGCTTAACAATAGCAGTGGAAACAAATTGATAAAGCAATTATTTACAGGGAATGTTGCATCAAATAGTTTTGCTGCCATTTTAAGGAACTTTTAATTCCTTTCATTTATGTGATTCTCTGTCTGCATTGTGTTTCACAGTTTACAATGATGAATTGAAACACTTTGAAAAAGGTTTATTTTCTCCCTTACATTCGACCAGCGTCCTTTTAGCTGTAGCTGTTTGTTGTTTCAATTAGAGAGGAAAGTCTCTGTGAATATGGCAGCTTGTGTTCAGATTACCATTCGAATATGTACACCTTGAGTTACAAACCTACTTAAGTAGGTAACCACATTCTACATCAAAAATTGGTTTAAACCAAACCATGATCTTTTCCTTAACTCTAATCAAATGGGTTTGATGCTTGTAACCGGCTTGTGTTAAGCGTTCACTTTGGTAACATGTTTAAAACTGCCACTTTACTACGTTACGGAACAGTCGTATATGTCTTTTTGGAGTCATTGGTAAACAACCTATTCTGTTGTTAGGTTATGAGGACGTGTTGCCATAATCACACAGAGCTGCAGAAAAATCCTTTGGGCTTACAATTCAATAATATCCCTTAGAAATGACGTTCACATACATACAACTCAATGGAACTGCAAATACGTTCTTTGAGAAATATATAATAATAATACATTTTATTAAAGGCGCCTTTCATGACACCCAAGGACACCGTATCATTTGTTAAATATTCTATGAGGTACAAGCAACAGAACATGATCAAAAACAAACATATCATCATGGAGGAGCCAATCAAAGTGGAAACAAAATCAGATTTTTAAGTTGCAAATTGCCATATTTTCCCTGAGACAGAGTTCACTGTCTTCCTATAACATTGGCTCTTGCCACTACCTTATCTCTGTGGTACAAAAAATTGTCAAATCTCGATTGGCTTAAAAATGAAATACACAGAGTTATATGTAAATATGCTTTTAAGAAACATTAGGCGAAACAAGAAAGTAGTGTATGAAAATAATTTCATTATAAATTGACCATCCGTAAATTAGCAACAGTTTTTGCACCAGGTTAAATACTTTAACTTAAAGTGACTGTAATCATTAATATGACTACTTGGATGAGAAATGTGTTTTTTGCAATAATAAACCTTAAGATAATTATCAGCCAACTCTGCTGACCCCCTCCACTCTCAGCAGCTCTGTAATACACAGAGCATGATGAATCAATGACTCAGTCAATGAGCCGCCTCTTGAATTTTAGCAGTTGTTAGAACCATGGACTGTATACAATATAGACTTATTCTGTCTGTGATGTCACCTATACGTTTCTGTGATGGGTCAGGGTTAGGGTTAAAGTGGTGGATCTGATCGATGCCATCTTGGCAGAGACGCCATTGTTTGACTCCCATTGCATCCAAAAACAGCCATTTCGATTTGATTCACTCAATGCTTCCATGCCCCTCTTATTCTGTAACTTTACTCCTTAATATAATAAAAATGGGTGAGTTATATAAAAAAATTCAACCCATAAATAACCTCTATGCTGACCGATTATAGAAAGCAACACAACATTGAAGCATGATGTTTTTAATGAAGAGTTGCCTCTGTGTCTTCTCACACAAACCCAAACAAATCATATAGCTGCCAGTAGCTCCTAACAGGATACTGATTGGTCCACGCACTGGCTGGGCGGACCTTAACGCATTACTTGAAGCTGACAAGATGTATTCTTGTGTGATCCCGACATTCTCGCTTAATCAACTTGTGGCCCCATGCAAAGTTATGTGATGAGGCCCTCTGTGTCGTGAGCGTTGACGGGGGGGACGGGGGGGACGGGAGGTGCTAGTGGAGGTCTAAAGGATCACTTCTGAGCATTCTGAACATGAGGTGCCCTTTTACACACAGAGATTGTCTGTCAGAAACATTCACAGAGGCTATGTGGAGCCATAGTCAGAAAAATGGCTTAAAGAAAAACTGCTTCAGTGAAGTTTCAAAGATAGGATTGGAATTTCAGGGGAAAAATGGTAGTTGTAACTGGTCAGTCATCCAAAGCAAACCTTAGCTGACAGTCACTGTCAGCATGTCCCGCTAATGTCCAAACCTAATTTCAAAGTCAATTGTAGGATGATGTGTGGACCACACTTCATAGGCATTACCCATCCAGAAGCAGAACAATACATATATAGATTAGTGTCTTAATATATAAGATATCTCTACATACAACACATTGTTACATTGACTTTTATTTTCCTGTAAACAGGGGACAAAGTCTTGATTGTTCATGTCTTCAGTCCCACAAAGCCTTATGCAATTCTACGTACCGAAGCAATGTTAGGCTTACTCTCCTCCATTTGTTCAGACCAAAGCATAGGCTTTATTTTAGATGTGATAATCTTGGGTATCATGTCATTGTTGGACTGGAAGCCTGCAATTGTCACAAACACTGTAGTAGTATTATAACATGATATTAAAGCTATGTTATATCTTATTAAAAGCTTGGATTAAGTAAGCATTACTTTGCCATCCAACCCTACAGCAGGAAATCTTTGTAATGACTGTGGTGGGATGAGCAAAAAGCAATCACTGTGGCAAATAGGCTGGGCCCCCCATACAGTATCGATGTGATTAATACAAAAAGTTGTGTATTGTTCAGAGCTGATGGCAGGGAGTGTGAGGTTAGGGCTGTCAGGGGAGAGGGGAGGACGTGGATTGAGGGGCTGCAGGGCGAGGCGGGGGCATAATGACAGCTAAAGAGCTTTTCTGTTGGGCATTAAGCAGAGAGAGCTTAGTTTGCTGTATAAGAGCAGGATCAGAGGAGGTTTGTCTTGGCTCTGCTCATCTTGCACTCATGCGTATGGGTCGTTGTGTATTTGCTTGTGTGTGTGTGTGTGTGTGTGTGTGTGTGTGTGTGTTGTGTGTGTGTGTGTGTGTTAGTATGACGTTTGTGGTACAAGTACATCTGTTTTCAAAGGACCAGTCGACAGGGCTGCTGCAGTGTGTGGTTTTAGCAGCTCAGCATGACACAGAATGAGACAACAGAATGAAACAAAGCAGCAGCATTGGTAAAGAATATACAAGTTTTACTCATTACATTACATTACCTATCCGTTATCCAGAATCAGAAGTACTTTATTTATCCTCAGGGGGAAATTTGCCTTCATTCTAGATTAGAAATATATACAAACATAGAAAGATTATAGGTTCACTAGATTGAAGCCGCCACTAAAATGAGTCTGTGCCTTTGCTGAACGACAGCCATAATTACAAATACAAAATAGTAACACAGTAGCCAGTGTTGTAAAGTTATTTTGCACATTTACTATAGTATAACATAGTGTTGATATAGGCAACTTAAGCATCTCACAGAGTCCTTAGATTTTGCCTGTGACTTTGGAATATTGCAGAAAAGATCTGTGGCAAACCCATGTTTATGACACTCACATGTTTTGCTCACCACGATAATCTCCACAAATGAACCCCGCTTTAAAAATGTTTAAAGGTAAATGCAATCACCAGGAGTAGGAAGCTAACGTTAGACTATAATCAAACTACATCCCAGTTGCATGGCTGCGCATCCCCACCGCTAAGCTAAAGCAGGCTAATGTTCTGCATGATGGCGTTTAGTAGTTGCCTTTCCACTGACTTTAAAGACTAGGTAATTAAGTGACAAATGTGTTACATAGAACAAAAAGATAACATCTATTTAGCCTATGTTACCAACAGACCTTATTTCAGGCGTCTAACCAAAAACACTGGTGGTTTCGAGACGAGGAAACTGGAAGTTGTAAAATGCTAACTAATTATGCTTAAATATATTTCGGGACCAAACATTGTACTTTTATATCCATTGAATTTCTAGTATTTTGTTCACATTACAATTAAAATAAAGAACGCATGGAGTGGTTAGACAAACTTATACAATATGCTCCATTGTTAGATTAAAATACCTACCAGTCTACAGAGCAGAATAAAATAGCTCCACCTCAACCAACCTCCAAAATGCTTACATATTTTGTTTTATTATTAATAATAATCCAAAAATACACTGACAGGGGTCATTCTGACTAATTCAAATTTGTTGCTCTAAAATATTATAAGTAGATTGTATTCAAGCATTTCAATAGTGTGTTATTGATGCTTTTAATCAAAGTACCAGTCAGTCAGTATTATTGTCAGTCTTCTGTGTGTGAGATACAGACAGGGAGAACAAAAATGCTGTTTCTCACAATCCAGAGAAATACAAGTTAAAATATCTTAGAATACCTACGTATCAAACAAAGACAGCTATTTAAATTCCCACATTAAGAGGCCTGAATAAAACATTCAAATATAAAGGCACAACAGTCAATAAATACAAAAATAACAGTCACATATAAACGGATGATGATGAATATATTACATTAAAAATATGTACACTAGTGCAATAGCAGCCTAGTTAAAGGGTCTCAAGTAAATTATTTGAATACTGACAGTAGTAAGACATTAGGAGGCTAGCTTAAGTCAACCCACTAATTCTACTGTTGCTGCTGCTGCTTATGTAATCCGTGTAATAAACCTCTGACACACTTCATGCAACACAAAGAGAAGTATTCAGTATCTGACTTTTAAGTCAATAAAGGTTTCAGGAACTATCTCTATTGGGTTTCAAATGGATGCTAAGCTAAGATAACACACAGCTGTGGTCAAAACAATTCTGGTCTGACATTAGTTTACCCTGAATATACCTAAATTACCTTTTACGGACAAGAGAACTACTACTGCAGCTAGCAACATTACTGCAATGTTCATTGCACAATTTGCAATTCCAATTTATTTCCAACAATTTGACAAAATATTGTCTCTGAAATATAATTTAAAAAACATAGGCCCATTGGGGGGTTTACTTGTCGGTGCATAACTATTGATTGATGGGGATTTTTAATATGGAATATAATATTTGGAATAGGGCAGGAAATACTCAATATTCAACTTTGTTGCATAATTTCAAGCCTATAAGGCATCAGAGAAGCTACTGTATCCCTATTATATTATATATTATTATTTATTATTATTGTATGGACTTCGCCACCACCGCCTAAAAAGGTGTTTATAAGATAGAGTTTTGGTTTGTTGTTTTGTATGTTTCTGTCAGCAGTACTGCATAAAACGTCTGAAAGGGTGTAGCTTGGGGCAAAAAACAAACAATTTTGAAGTGGATTTCATTACACAGGGCGAATGAACTCATTATTTTTCACTTATGTAAACAGCCTCGGCGGAGGTCTATTATCTCAGTGACTAGTTCCAATCATGCCCTTTCCTCTTTTGGTTGCATGATCAAAATAAGATACATTATTATCACGCTGCAAGCGTACTAAATTCAAACCAAAGAAAGAGTTAGTTAGATATTTCGCCTTTAAACTAAACTCACCAAGGTAATTTCAGGGCATAGAAGGTTGCAATTACAATGATTTGTTCAGCTGTTGAATGCAATAAATTGCATCTGAATAAAGAAAATCTTTTCATTTCTTTGGTTATTTCTTATTGGGGTTTTGCTGTCGTAATGTCATTTTTGGTCGTGCTGTGCACCCATCTGCTCCATTGGCTATTGAATTACCTGCATCCACTGATACAAATTATGAGATGCTCTAATAAAAAAGCCTGTAAGAGGACTTTAAGTGGCAATTATTGTGACATATTAAAAGTCAATTCGCAATGTCGAATAAGAATCACAAGAACATGAGCCAGTGGAAGCAATATTTTAAGTATTTCAACAGTAAATTCCCAATGAAGCCAATGGACAGACTGCAGTTGGTGGCCAGTCATGTTGAGCTGAAATAAGTAGTCCAACAATCGTTCCAAGTTTCAGACCTTTCAAAGGTTAAAATATATCCAAGTCTTAAAAGGGCTATGATCATTTTCAGATTAATATTTCTATTTAGTGGCTCTACTTTAACAGTTTACATTTTTTAATGTTCAAAAAGCTCTTTCTTTTTCTCATACTGCCTGTGCTGCAGCACCTCTTTTCACCCTCTGTCTGAAACCAGAGCCCAGTCTGCTCTGATTCGTTAGCTGGCCGGCTCTGTTGTGATTGGGCAACCGTTTAGAGATGTCCTGCCCCTCAGCCTATCAGGTACGATATGTTGGAGCTATAGCCAATAGAAGCGCAAGTGTAACATAGTGATGTCACTTTGTCACAGAAGTAATCAAAGGAGTCTAATTGACACGTTTCAGCCTTTGCAGACCATTTACATACAAAAACCTATATAACACACTGCATGGAAGGGAAAACCCTAAAACGCATGATAGGGCCTCTTTAGAGTTATTCCACAGCTGGATGCCTGGTGGACAACGGTTCAAATGGTCGGGGATAGCATCAGTGGCGGATATTGATATGGGCGACATGGGCGGTTGCCCAGGGCGGCATTTTGACAAGCGCAATGAAAAACAAAACAAAAATTGCGGTGTAAAAATTGTGTTTATCGCCAATATGCACGTAATTTCATATAGTTTATTGTTGTTGGTGTTGGTAGAAGGGGGCGTGGCCACCCTTATGACAGCAGGAAGCTGATTGAAGGTCTCACACTCAAAGAAGGGCGGGGGTGATCTCAGGTAGCCTCACTATGGGGGAGAGAGAGGGGGGCGGCGGGTAAACTATCTCTATCAAATAAACACTTTGAATGTTTATAAAGTTAGTCAAATTAATTTCACGCCTCGAAATGCCACCGTAGTCATTCATACAAATAAAACGTTTTGCAGATTTATTTTTTTCCTGGCCTGGGTTGTATGAAACAATAAATAATTATTTAAAAACTGACTATGGCAACTTGGTATAGTCTAGACCTGTAGTTGACAGTGTTGGGGGAGGGGTACGCTATGCATTGATTCTCGGGTCAAAAATGAATACCTACGGTGATGGAGAAAAAAAGGCACAAGGAATCAGGTGCCCAGTTTAGAAAGAAAAGGAAAGAAGAAGAAGAGAAACGTTCAAAAGAAAAAAGGTACGTATGCACCTGTAACATCTCATGTATTTAGTTGGGCTATATTATCAGGTCAGCAACTAACATTGGAATCATTTCAAACCGTCTTACTTCAGAACGGTAATGTTTATTTGCCCTGCAATAAAAACGCAATAAACTACCACTATAACCGTTATTGATTTAGTCAACTTCATTTAGCAAACACCTCAAAGGTAATTGTACTGACAAGTCCATTGTGTCATTTTTGATTGATGACTTTGCATCAAAGATGGCAATGAAGGTCAGACTGCAGGGCACCATATCAGCTAGAACCTTCAGGCTATATTCACTTCACTGTTTTCGTATAGATTTGTTGGTCGGCCCTGCTTCCCCGTTGATTGTCCTGCTTACCAGAAACTAAGACCCCATACCTTCTGGGGCGAGTATGTCAGATCGGACCAAACTAAAATTGAGTGTGGACTGGGAGCTGGAGAGGTGCCAGTTCACCTCCTGGGCACTGCCGAGGTGCCTTTGATCAAGGCACCGAACACCCAACTGCTCCCAGGCGACGGACCGAATGGCTGCCTCTTCACTCTGTGCTCCTCTCTAAAATGAATGTGCATGCGTGTGTATTAAAAAATGTGTGGAGTTCAAAACTGAATTTCCACCTAGGGGGATCAATAAAGGTTTATCTAAATCTTAATCTCACCCTTTTGGAGCCAGGTCAACATTTTATTGAGTTTACATTCCCTAGACTAGCTGCCGACAATAGCAGAGGGTGTAGATTAGGTCGTTTAGGTTCGCTAATGTAAGCACCTGAGCACCAATGTAGTTCAAGTGCGTCTTTGGATACACGCTGGGAACGTAGTACTCCCTGGGTATAGTGTTAATTTCTTGGACCAAAATCTCTCTTTACTTTCGAAATATTATCAAAGATAACGTAACATCTCTGATAGTCAGTTTTTCTCCCAGCAGTTCCATTTCCGGTGCTGCAGCTGGGCAGCAGTTGTGTGTCTGTGCTACGCGCGGTACATTTGAATTACACCGGGCCAGCGGAACACTATGAACAGTCAGGAAGACTCGGATCTAACGGACCTTATTTAACAGAAAGGAAAATGGCTTGGGAGCAGTGGTCTAGAGATGGGTGAGTCCTGATTCGTCCGGATCATTAACCCGGACCCTAGTAATGGGCTGGTCGTGACGAGTCTCCCCTCTCGATTAACCCGAGACCTTTGAGTCCTACACCGGGTGACGTACAAATTAAAACTATAAATTGCGTCACTCACTACTCTCCTTATAACATGTAAAATCACATTACAACGTACCCCAGTCCATCTGCCTAGCCTTTAGCAATTAGGATAGCTGCCAGAAGTTATCGTTTGGCTCAGGGGAGTGGAAGCGGATCAGTGAAACTTCCTGCAGACTCGTGCGGACTCAGAGCCGTAACCGTAGCAGATCCAGAGATCCAGAGATCCAGAGATCCAGGCAGACTCATCATGCACGAGTCAACAGCAGACTCAGATTCACAAATCCTGACTCACTGAATCAAGGGAACTTCCTTCACTTCCTGCAGACTCGTGGGGACTCAGAACCGTAACCGTATAGCAGATCCAGAGATCCAGACTCGTCATGCACGAGCATAGCCGCGGGAACTGGGAAGTCATTTTACTTAGGGGGTGTGGACAAAAGTGGGGAGAGATTTCAACAACAGTAACATGAAGTTTTTCAAATGTACACCACTCGCAGCCCCGCCTCCAGCACCCCTACTTCCCGCGGCTATTGTGCACGAGTCAACAGCAGACTCAGAGATTCGCAAATCCTGACTCACTGTGCAAAACATAGCAGACTCGTGCGGACTCAGAGCCGTAACCGTATAGCAGCAGATCCAGAGATCCAGCAGACTCGTCGTCATGCATTAGTCAACAGCAGACTCAGATTCGCCAGATCGCAAAATAACCCTTTTTTTTTGTGATCAACATTTTTTATTAAAGCAAAAGACACTGTGTAGCGGAGGTTAATGTAACGTTAGTTTAATATGCTTGTGAAATGCAATAACTTTTCGGTTTCACCGGTAGGATTTTTACGCTCTTGGTGATGCTGACTCATATGACTCAAAGGACTCGTATGATCCGGATCTCTTCAATTACTGACTCAGAAGACTCCGAGTCCGTAAAAGGATCCGGATTTGCCATCTCTACAGTGGTCGCGTTAACCGAATACCCCCCCCCCCCCCCCCCCCCCCCCCGTCAGCGCGAGTGAGTGACGAGTTGTGTACAGACCCGACGGGTAATAATGGATTATGACGGAAATGTTACGATCCTGTACGTCAAAATTACGTACAACGAAAAAGTCTAACGCCACCACTGCTTGGGAGAAAGAAACGAGGTGGTATTTGGGCCCATGTTCGCTACAATGAGGCTGAGATAAAAAAGCTAATGCATTGCTTTATCAGAAGGGAAGCAATGTGGCCATAAAACAGCTGGTAAAAACACCACAAACCTGACCATTTACTCTCTGCAAAGCAGCATTCTTAATCATTCAAGCTGTGTTTTTCATCAAATAAGGATAAGTTATAATCTTATTGTGAAATAAGTTTGACTAAAATGACAAATTATTGGTTTTGACTAAACTAGTTTGACTGAAATGTTCAATATAATCGGATGACTAAAAAAGACTCAAATGTCAACAGTCTTCATTGACAAAAAGTAGACTAAAATAGTTAGTTTTCTTTGACTAAAATAAGACTAAAATGCTCAGACTTTTAGTCGACTAAAACTTGACTAAATAAAAACAGGATGAAGGTGACAAAATGAACACTACCTGGGTAGAGCAGTTTTTCCCTTTATTGGCAAAGGATCAATTGAACCTGATTTGAGTGGGCTGAGTAGAGCACCGGCAGCCTGTGAGGAGTGCCAGTACACAAATAAAAGTCATGGTATGACAAAGAGTAAAATATGGAAGTGCCTGGGATGAGGATCAGTCT
This sequence comes from Dissostichus eleginoides, assembly GCA_031216635.1. NCBI lineage: Eukaryota > Metazoa > Chordata > Actinopteri > Perciformes > Nototheniidae > Dissostichus > Dissostichus eleginoides. The sequence goes on along the minus strand of CM062270.1, from coordinate 7,097,086 downwards.
CCTTTGCGTAGGAAGGGACTCATCTCGGGTTCTTGAGTAAGGGGATAATGTAGCGTGAGATGGGCCGGATAATGAGAGCAGCGAAGCGGTTTTGCAGATGCTTTTCTGAACTGTTGTGTTGAGGAGGGAGTTGAGCCTGAAGACAAAGGTCTCAATCAACCGGTCCATCTTCAGAGGGTGGCTGAACCTTTTAGCAACCACTTTCCTATTTTATTTTTGGTTTTGAGTTCAATGTCTTCGTCCCTCATTTTACAAATGCGTGTCTTAGTTTATTGTGAAGGTTTTCAGTAGACTGTGTTTGAGGGTCTAAGGACAGAGGGTGCTAATAAATATTCTGTACAAACTGTAAAGTCCCCTGAGACTAATGTAGAATTTGTGATATTGGGCTATATAAATACACTTTCATTGATTGACTGTATCATTGCCCCGTCGATACCTATTCTGTGCGGTGCAAGTCTCCATGGGTTGTAGGTGGGAAATAGCGTCTTGGTACTATGTTATTGTTATGTATGTAATTTAGATAATATGTAGACATTTAGTACGACATTTTCAAGACCACTGCTATAGCCACATGCAGTTAAAGTGCAATTTTGCATCTGCAGAGAACTGGTGGTCACTGACTATAGCTTAAAGGTTTTCAGTCTTTGACTTAGTTGCCTGAATGTTTGAGGAATGCCTGTGAAGCATGTGGGTCACTATCTGTAGAGAGGGCTGAAGATGTTATTTTTCTCTTCTTAGAGTGTCAAGGCTTGACTTTGTCAAATCGATGAACTCAATAGTGCAATTTGTACAAAATGGTACGGGCATACTTTCTCTGTAAAATCATTACCAGACAGCGAAATGAGGACGAATACCATCCTCGTTAGTGAAATAATCGAAATGCAGCCTCATTGTTGACTTCTGCCTCTCTCTCCATCCTATAGTAGCAGAGAATGTGTTCCGGCAGAGAGCTGGTTCTCTCTACTGCCTGACTTATTGATTGACTTTTATCTGACGGTTGTGAAAGTTTAGTAACTTCTGCCGGGTGAAGCTGGGCTGCGTTCAGGCTCTGCAGCACATTTCTCTGCTCCAGTCCACAAGGTATTATGCTTTTCTGCTGTTGTCCCTATCTCTGTCTGTCTGTCTGTCTGTCTGTCTGTCTGTCTGTCTGTCTGTCTGTCTGTCTGTCTGTCTGTCTGTCTGTCTGTCTGTATAATAATAATAATAATAATAATAATAATAATAATTCATTACATTTATTAGAGCGCTTTTCCGAATGCTCAAAGCGCTTTACATTACATATTACACATATCAGACATGTAACAGTGAATAATGTGGACAATACCCACAGGAGCAAATTAGGTGTCGCAGTGGCGGCCGAGGCGGGTTTCAAACTGGTGTTACCCAGCGCCCCTTGATCTGCGGGTATGTGTGTGTGTGTGTCTGTGTGTGTGTTAGGGGTGCAACAACTAATCGACTTAATCGATTAAAATCGATGACCAAATTAGTTGCCAACTAATTCAGTCGTCGATTCGTTGGTGACGTCATCACGTGTGTTTCACAGGCAGTTCAGCTCCAACGTTATCGGTCTTTTTATCGGTACAGGAGACATTTAAAACATATATGTCATATGTATTATTGCTACATAAACATTATATCGCAGTCTTAGTGTCGCCAACTCCGTTTATAATATGCAATAAGACTACAAAATGCGTCTATGATGTATTTTCGATCTTTCCAATCCAGACGAGAGATCTCTCTCTCTCCCCCGTCTGTGTGCGAGGGGGCGGGGCAGTTTACACACACGCAGCTGCTACATGCATGCAACACACACACACACGGAGGAGATGGCGGAGAGAAGCGCTCCAAGGTGTGGTTAAACTTTACCCGTCTCGATGTGGACAATGCTCGTTACCAAAAGTGCAATAAGAGTTTAGTATCTAAGGGCGGTAACACGAGCAATTTGTCTGAACATTTAGCAAAAGTGCACCACATCCAGACGGAGGAATGCACCGGGTTCGACTGTCTTTCTAGCAGCTCTGTAGCCCCATCCACGAGTAACGTTTCCACGTCAGGTGTTATGTATGCTAGCAGCAACACACAGAGTTAACTCAATGATTCAAACATGGGTTAATGATTAGAGGTAACTGAGTTATTTAGTTTGTTAAAGTTTCAGCTATTCTGTTTACAGTTCTGTCATCAGATTATTTAATATGATTTGTTAAAACACTGTTGTTTCTTTTGATGTGAAATATTATTTATTTAATTTAAATAAAAAGCAATGTTAATTTTGTTCACAATTTGTTTAGTTAATTTACCTTATTTATTTTCAAAAGAACCGATAAGACTATCGTTAAAGGACCGGATCGATAAGCAGTATCGATAAAAGTAGTAGTACAGTTAAAACCTTAACGATCCGAATAATCGATTAATCGTTTCATTAATCGATAGATTAATCGATTATCAAATTAGTCGTTTGTTGCAGCGCTAGTGTGTGTGTTTGTTCACTCCTCTCTAGCTCTGTTGAGACTGAACAACAAACATGTGGAACAAGAATGTAATTTAAAAAAACAATCTGCAACCAGCAGTGATACTGGGCTTCTTCTACAGTGGATGGGCAGACTTTCATATGTCATCATTGGCAGGTAATATTTTGGGGGATTGAAGCTCCAAGAGAACCGCTGAGGAGCAGTTGCAGTGTATTCTTTGTAAATGTGGCCGTGAGTGAACGCAACTTTGAAATAGTCCTCCCATAGAGTGGTTCAGTGATGACGTATTTGTGTAGGCCAAACCCGGAAGTTAGCATCGCAAGGTGTCCCTCGACAAAAAACAATGAGACCAACACACGTTTATGATACTTTTCATAAATACATTTTCTTTTGCAGGATAATATGAATATATCATAACACCAGCGTAAATACAATTGGCAGATATAAAAAGCGAATGTAATGCTATAAACGAACTACATCACAGACCCACGGATGCGCAACATTATTGCTAAGCTAAAGTCAGACTACAAGCTTCGGACATTCACGAGTGGAGTATTTTTGCTTGCGTATGTCCTAGAACAAAACGTGCAAATCTCTTCAGTTTCTGTAAACCACATAGCTTTATTACAAGCTTCTACCCACAAACACGTTCAGACAACAGTTTACTTCTAGACGAGGGAACCGGTAAAATGCAAATTCTTTCCGGCTTTTGAGACACATTACTGCACCAGTAAAAGCATAAGCATCTTCTTTTTTTTTTTTTCGTAAAAAGGAAAGAATATTTTTATAGATCCTCAAAAGTTACTCATGGAATGATCTCCCAAATATTGCTTTTCAAGTGCTATCAGCCTTCATAACACGTCTGATATTACAGACATCAGACGAAGCGAACATGCAGACGGTAAGAGGAGAGCCTTTATTCAAAGTTTCACACTGAGTAGCACAATTGTTAGCTAAAAGAAGACATGAAGATTTTTTATCTTATGGCTGACACCTAGGCAGGGAAAAGGAGAGAAAAAATAAATAATTGACCGAAAACAAAGTTGTTGTTCCTTGACCAATCGACCAACTTTTAGAGCACTGGGCGAAATACGAGAGTCAACCTTTGTCGTTAAGAATTGAAAGGATTCAAAACTGATTCTGAATTAACTTCCTTCCAGATGGTGTGTCTCAATGGAAGATGAAATACATTGGTTGATGTGGTTTACCATCAATATTTAACATTGTTGGGGAAACTAAATTTGCATTGTGTCACCGATGTTATATTACTGTAATTCATCTCAAATAATCCCATTTCATTGAAAAATGAAAAAAGCCGTTTTTAAAACAATGAGTAATGGCACATCTACAATTCTTTCAAAATCTACTAGTTTAATATCTGTGAATTATTTCAATAGCGATATTCCTTAATTATGCTCATTATAATGACGTTTAAAATGATCATTTTGGAGGATTGGCCTTGGAGGGAGGCCTGAAGGGAAAGGTTGTCAGTCTCTCCAGCTCGGAGACTTGTGTGCTATCTTTATTGACTACATTACTTTTGCTTCCATTACAAAACAGTTGGCAACATTGTGCTGGCTTTTTCGGATTGGAACAATGCTTTTAATTCTAGTTTACTCTTACTGCCTTCTCCAATGATCCCTGCCAAAGCCTGAGTTCTAAAGATATAATTGCAAATCAAACGACATGTACACAAAAAGGTTTAAAAAACTACGTAGAGGTACAACTTTTGACAAAGATGTTACCTTCAATTGCCATAGATTGTAAATGTGTGTTGCAGTTGCCACTCAGTGTTTGTAACATGAGGCAGCAACACTCTTTGTAAAGTTCTATATACACAACAATATCAAAATGCCATTTGTTAAATTTCAGTATTCAGTCATGATATTGGACTTTATTATATTCAAACAACAGCATTTATCAGCAACACCCCCCTTTTAATTGGTCTTTTAATCATTAATATTTTTGTTTTTTATATTGTTTTATAGTTTTTCATATTTTTTTATGTTTATTAATTTTGTCTTCCCTTGTTTTACTGAGATGGTTATCTTATCTTTTTATTATTTTTGTTATTGTCATTTTTTATTATCATGTCTTTTTTACCTCCTTGTGTTCCTTAAAGGTGGGGTATGTCATTTTGGAGAAACCAGCTCGAGTGCGCTAGAATTTGAAAATACACAGCCGGAAAAAATCTGCCATTTCCTTACAGAGCCCCTCCTCCAACACACATGAACGCGCACATGACCAATGAGGGCACGACATAAGTTTGTGCAAAGATGGAAGGCTGACAGGCAGGTAGGCCATCCAGTTATTTTAGCCGGGCCGGCTCAGATGATTGGTCGTGCTTTTTACAGTACTACAGATGACATTTTTTAATGTATTTATTGTCAAAGCATTTAATATATTCATTGCTATCGGGATGTTAAGAGCATTCCATGGAATATAACAAAAAGGGTTTCTGAAATAAATTACATACCCCACCTTTAAGCTGTTATATTATGTTATTTATGTGAGCAAAAAGATTTAAACGTTTGAATCTAATTAGTTTTCTTCTTAAATTGTGATGTGTGCCATGTTAAAGCACTTTGAATGGCAGAAAACACTTGTGCTTTATTAAGTTGACTATTATTCTATTTATATTTTTTTATTATTATTATTACATTTCACACTTTTTTGTAATTCTGTAAACTTTACATATAAGCATGCATGCAAACGTCAGATCGCCCCACCCCCTATTCTATAATCCAAACCAATTTAATAGATTGATCCATTATTTTCCTCTCAGCATGTTCCTTTATAGAAACTCTGCTGCATGCTAACATACATTGCACAGTTTTTATTTCAAATTCTCCTTTTATTTGGGCTAATCCTTTAACATTTTGCTACTGCACCGTGTACTTTGTCCTCAGAAAGAAATTGGTTTGATTTGGTCTTACTTTACTAATGCCACACACACACACACACACACACACACACACACACACACACAACACACACACACACACACACACACACACAACACAAACCACACACACACACACACACACACACACACACACACACCACCAAGGATCAGGCCTCTATAAATGGTCTGAACATAAAGGTCTGTGCCTCCTGTGTACTCTGGTACTCTGCCATCACACGGATAGGCACTCTTATTTGATGTAAAATTAGAGAAAGCAATTCATTGATTGGATTGTAATCCCTCTATTGTGAGAGTAAAGGATCCACTCGCTATTTTTAGGCCTATTTGAGAATTTGACAGGGCTTTAGCCAGAGGGCTGATGGGAGAGAAAAGGCTGCATTTTGTTTAAGGAGCGCCTCCATAAAGCTGCTTGGCTGTATTTAGAGCAATGTGCTGAAGCCGTGACATGTATTAACGTCAGTGTATTTACAGTAAGCTTGTGGGCTTGTTTTTAGCCTGGATTTGTGCAATGATGTTTTTTTACAAACACATTCGCATGAAACACCAATTGGAGCCAATTTCATCAGATAAATTGTTGCCACTTTTAGTTACAAATAGAGGAAGGACCGTTTAAAAGAAGCAACCAGTTTAAATACTCCTGTCAAAAACGGTTTGATTTTGAAAGCTATTTTGGTGTTATTAAATAAAATAAAATAAATCTTTTCATTAGAGAAAGAATCACAGTTCTCTTTATATTTTAAAGTTAATCTGGAGTTTGTATGAGCCTTTAGCAGCCTCTCTTTGTGTCCTCTAAGAGTGTTTACTTGTTGAGAGATGCAAACACAAAGGGGGACTTGTGTACTAAAATGCATCGACATGAAAACATTATACTCATGAGTGGAATTTTGGGATTTATTTTAATAATATTAATAATTAATATTAGAGAGGAATTTCTCAACGTCAGGTGCCGACAGGTGCAAATGCGCCACAACGGCCCAAAAGACTTCCACCAGAGAAACGAGCCAACTGTCACTTTCACTGAAAACGTACCTAAAATGTAAGTTTTATTTTAACAAGGTGATTACAGGTTTTCCTCCAATATCATTGCAAATCAGTCGTAAGCTAGCTAGCTAGCTAATGTAGCTAACCTAGTAATTTTATATATAATGACAAAAAAGAGAAAACAGACTGCATGTAACTGTGCCAACAGCGACAGTTGGTCAACTTTATAATCCCCGAACGTCAACAAGCGCTCCGGTCACAGCTGTGTGCATCACTTTTTAGTTTCCCCATGTCTGTTGTCTTTTGAGCTTCTTGCAGCGTTTTTTAAATTGCAGCGTTGGTGAAAATGTTTCTTTATTTGCATGTGTTTTGGCACATTTTAGTTTTTTAAATGACATCGTGTTTCTCCTGATAGAACTGTTTTGGGCCATTGCAACGCATTTGCACCTGTCGGCCACCATACTTAACGGCTAAAATGGACAGGGAAAACATTGTACACATGTGAGAATGGCTTTAACACAGACTCCATTATTTTAGGTTGTGAAAAGGTTTGAAAATTAACCTTGTTCCACTCAGTGTGACTCAATCATTGTCTGTATGTGCTTGTTAAAGCTATATGAACACTGAGTGAAATATTCAACCCAAGAATGTAATGTTTCATATATTTGCCCAAATCTATAAGATGGAAATATTCCGTCTTGTGAATAACTTGACGCATTATCCCAGAAGTATTTTTCGTTAGTTTGAAAACGTTAGGATATTCAGCATTATTTGAAATCAAAGTCATGAGATTTTTGGTTGCATTGAGTACGTTTATGATGAATGGCCTGCCAGCAGATTGCTGTTTTTTAGGGGTTTCAATTGCAACAAATCATGCTTCCTAGAAAATTGCAAGGCTTAGACTTGTTTGAAATAAAACAAATTGCTACTTGAAAACGGTGGCAGAAGGAGTACCCAGATAGCTTACTTTAGTAAATGCACCAAAACATCATAAAAATGTTGTCCATTTAAATTCCTACGAAAGTAAAATCACTATCATCAAAAATGTACTTAAAAATCAAAAGTGATCAACACAATCGTCACTGTTATTGATATGTTATCAAGTAGCACTGTTCGATTATTAATGATGCTTCAATGTAAACGCAGCCTTTTCATTTTTAAGAAGGTCGACGTGTAGTTAGTACTTGTTTATAGTTACAGTAGTTAGTTTTGTGCTGCGGTTACCAACCTACAGTTAAGGTCCACTCACCAGACACATCTGAGTGTTAAATGGGTTGGAAGGAAGGGAAAACATTTCTACAACAAAAGTGCATACTAGTTATTTTAACTTTTTCCTAATGTTTTTTTGGGAATTATTGGAGAACTTGACCTATTTGGGCTTCAAACTGCTATTTAAGTGAAACCATGCGGGAAAGTTTGATGTGGAAAAGTCTCTCATTGAACTGCCAGCAACTCATAGACATCTGAAAAGGAGGCTAACAAACAGCCTGAAAAACAGCTTTTTCTCAATTACATTTAAAAAAAAAAAAAAATTAATATCCTGGTTTAGATGTGTTTTTAAAGCATCAAACACATTTCTAATCATGGTCTGTGTCAGGACATTTTGTGGAGTACAAGTTTAAAGTAACTTAAAATGGAAAAACTCAAGTAAAATGCATCTAAATGTGCACTTCAAGACAGCTATATATAAGCTCTATAGGTACTCTTCAACAATGCAGAATTAAAATAAACAAATCATTTGCTTTTCGAACAGTATACTTGACTTACAGTACTGTGCAGTGCTAACCCATGCAGATAATGACTTGAAGCACAGAGGTCAGCACTGATTTGCGGCCTAGCATCAGTGTGAAATTGTGCGTAATAATGCAGTAAATCAGGTGGATAAATGAGGAGTGTAATGCTCCACAGATGTGTGAGAAATGGGGGAAGATCCTTGATCATCTTCTGCCCGCATGACGTCACAGCGGGTCAAAGGGGGGAGACACACTGACCTGCTCCGTGAGGCGCTTTGTACGCAGGAAGAATCCCAAAAGACACCCAATGATGACCGCCAGCACCGACATGATGAGGAGCCCATTCTGTTTGCAGACGTTCTTCACCCTCAACCACACTGCGTCCAAAGCCACGGCCATCGTGAGTCAGCTGTCCTGCGTCCTATCTGCAACCCATAAATGGACCCAACACCGAACCTAAAATCCAGGTGTGGTGATGGAAACACGAGAAAAAAAACACACTCCAGGACCGGATGGGACGGCTTCTGAAATATCCACTCCTCCGTGATGTTTTAAAGCACCTTCGGGCTCAGTCCCTTCCCGTCCTCTTGCTACAGCAATCTGCACTAAGCTAAGAAGATCCACTCACTTTCCAGGCATCCCCTCCCACCCAGCTCCACCCATCATCAGCCGCCCTGTGCGAGCTGACCCACCACCGGGGGGGGGGGGGGGGGGGGGAACAGCTGGCAACTATGTCCCTGGGGGTTAACATCACCAATCCTGTTAGTGTGCTATACTGTATTAAACAGGTCTGAAGCTGGATTAAAGATGGAAGCACAATTTGACAAGGTTAGCAGAGTGGAGCCACCACACAGGCCTTCTGAACCCCACGCACTGACAACAGAACCATGTCTAAAAAAAGTATTTACAGTGGTAATGAACTGCTTTTGATGCACTTACGTATTATGTAGGGATGATTTAAAGGTCCCCTATTATACTCTTTTTCAACAATATATTATAGGTCTCAGATATATACAGAAAATGTCTCTGAAGTGTTTAGTTTGAAATACCAAACAGATCATGCATTGTAGCATGCCATATACCCCTTCGTTAAAGCCCTCTTTCAAAAATGCTGATTCTGTGTCTGTAGCTTTAAATGCTAATGAGCTGCTGCTGGCCACGCCCCTCTGTGAAGTGATTGGTTCATTGTTATTGGCTAATGGTTGCACAACCCAAAGTTGTCATTGTTGAAACGCTACTCTTTGTACATTAAATAATCTCATCAGTGGAGACCTGATATAGGGGACTATATGACAATTCAAAATAAGAAGCCTCATTCCACCGATGTTCTCAAATTCAAAGCAGTGGCAAAAATGTGATTGCTTGGTGTGTCCCAATAATTCATGGTCAATAGAGCAGTATCTTTGTGAATCTTAAGATAGAAAATAAGATGATGCTTCTGCATACACAACACTCATACAAATGTGGATCAGTGAGCAAAGAAAACCAACAAAAATAGCCAAGACTAGACCAAAAAGATATTTCAATTCGTAGTGCAAGTTTTTAAGAGTCTTGACAAACCCACAGAGATATTCTCCCTCAGTTGTGTAATATAACTATTAATGCTTGTTTTTTTATGCTTGGCCCGCACCAGGCAGTTTTATTTTTAGTAAAAATGGTCTCTGAAATACACTGTACACTTCCTGCCAAGCTCACAAAGTCATAGCTGCCCGACTAGGAGGAAACGCTAGCCTTGGCGTTGCGCACCACTCAAACTAGTTGACTAGCGCTGTGCTCAAAGTACAAATTATCTGAACTTTCAACTCATTTACGGCTGACCTTTCGTAGGCAACCAATCAGATAACAGCTGTATGAAGCTGCGCAAGCTAACAGGGGACGTAACCATGAAAACAAATCTTAAGTGGCTGTTTTCACCATATATGTAGAAGACAAGTTTGGAGCCTCATGCTGTGATAAGATAACATGTTCGACACTATTATTCACTTAGGAGAGTCAAAAATGTTAACACAACCAATTCTCCTTACAACTTTTTTCCATACAGAACATTGAATTAATAACTTTATTAATTATGTTCCGAGAGAATTGTGTTGTCTTGCGGATCATCAACGTTATTAATTGCTCAAATCTTCTTTGATACACAAACTGTATCTAATTTTTTTTCTTCTAATCTAAGTATTTCTAGGACTGAGAAAATAATATTACATAGTTGTGTAACTGCCCAACATTGTTACATCTCATGTGTGTTCTTTATCCTTTTACAAACGACATTAGTCAGTTTTTGTGTACATTTTCAGAGTAAAGGTGCCAGGTTTTGCTCAACAGCTAACTTTCAAACCTTTAAGACAAAATGTTTAATATAAAGTAAAATTCCACTAATCGATGCACCAGAGTGTGACATGCTGCCTTTGAGTCCCTACACCTCCCATAATGCAACTCAAAAGGATGTCTTTGTTTGACATTCTCTGTCTGGAAAATTCACTTATCTATTTATTTCCTCATAAATCCCAACTTTGTAAAGCCTAAGGACATCATCTGGGTCATTTATCCGAGACAGAAGATACAGAAGATAATGCAAATAAAAGATCAAAATTGTACTCCTCTCCTCTATTATCTACCATTATTCAATCTCTTTGTCATCTTCAGTGTTTTTTTCTTCTATTATACATTATTCAGGTTGAATTGATTTAATACACCTCTCCCAAGGTAGCTAACTACACAGCAAAATGTCAAATAAATGTCAGTTTGCTACACTCACAGGCATGGGCTTCGACATAGTCTGCTTCTCAATGGAAGTGGATGAAAAACAGACACTATTGTGTTCGTTGAATATTTATATTCCAAACAGAGTAAGAGGATGATGAATATGAAACGAGGGACCATGTCTGGCTAGAAAGGCGACAAGGACAGAGCGCGGCTTTAAATCTCCCGACATGCTTCAACAAGATGAAGTCTGCAAAGTTATAATAGAAAAATGAAATTGTTAAAAAAGTTCTTGATGTTTCTTTGACTGCTCACTGAACCCCTGACCTCCAGCATGTGTTACTGAATCCACTCAGAAATGTTTGGCATATTGTAACTTCCTTTCAAGTGTTTGGGTTTCTCTGGGTTCAACTGAAAACTGATTTTAATACATTCAAGCTTGAACTTCACATCACAACGACCGCGCTCCAACATGCACCTTACACAAGTGTGATGTTGGACTGTGAAGCCTCCTCTGGGAATGGACAGAGAAAAGACTTCAGAGTTCAACAAAGAACAAAAGAGCAGGGCTTAGCAAAGGGACCATTTAGCTAATGTAAGCTCAATGGGTTGGTTGATAACAATTGGGTCTCATGCATAAATCTCGCTTAATGCACATATTTAGTCTTCCATTGTGCGTGAGAGTAATAACTATAACTATCCTACTTTCTACTTGTTCCAAAACAACCTCAACATTTTACAGTGCCCTCGACCACGCATAAACCAATATGCACAAAAGCTAAATTGCATTTTCTGATGTTAAATACCAATAATGATGATTAAAAATGCTGTTTACTCAATCAAAACACAGAAGAAAATGGTTTAACATCCAGTTATGTGATAGAGCAACTTGCAAGTGAGAGACAATTAGGAATAAAATAAAAGATTTATTTTTAATAAGGTAACTTTTTACTGCCTCAAAACCATCTGACTCGTTATCAATTTATCTTTAGTTTCAGTGAACGTCCATCACTAATTCATTAGAATGAAATATTGGCTGTGTTTCAGCAGAGAGTGAATTGAATCCTGACCTTGTCCAATCTCATACTATATATTAACTCAGTAATATTATTCGTAGTGTTCAGGAGACTTTGCAAAACTTTGGGGAGTTTTTGAAATCTGTCAATTTGAAATTGGGAAACGACAACTATGGGCATTTTTTTCCATCTGGAACTTTTTGATTTTTCTCACCACCATCCAAAGTTAATTTATTTTCCTTCACATAGATATTATTTTGCTGCCAGTCAGAGGGATGTGACAACTCCTTCTGCTGCCAAGTGTATTCACTTTTCGAAAAGTGTACTCCATCTGCATAGCCACCTGACTCTTTTTGACTCACGAGTTGAGTCCAGGGAATTAATTCACGAGGTGAGTTGTTAAATAAAAGATTATTCTGTAATTATAAACATATATGTATTTTGGCTGAATGAAGTAAAGGCTGAGAATACAGAGCTTGCATAAAAAGAGGAAGACAGCATTTTGTTCAAGGCAGATGTAATATATTTAATAATTTGTAAACTATTTTGCTCAGGCAGCTGACACTGAGGGTTACATATCATTCCCTAATGAAATTATTTTAATTCCAATAAAGAACTGGTTTAACATATCAATAACAAGACATCAAATAATATCTAAAAGAACAAAGTTCCTATTCGCTTGATAATTAGTGGACAACAGAATATACACTTGCTTTAACAAAACAAGTACTACTCAAAACCTTGATGTCTTTATTAAGTCTATCTGCATCAGCCAAACGGCTCGCTGCACCCGCACTGCGAGGGGGACCCAAGTTCCTATCAGCAAAAACACGTCGGTTTGCTATCCTGGCTCCAAAATGGTGGAATGAGCTCCCCATTGATCAGGACAGCAGAAAGCTTACACATCTTCTGGCGCAGACTGAAAACTCATCTCTTTCGACTCCACTTCGAGCAATACAATGACTAACAAAGCACTTATATACTAACAAAGGACTGGCTTATCTAAAGCCAGTTGAGAAGCACTTGAAATGTTTTGGCTCTATGAAACCTGATGTACTTATATGATTCTGTTTTCTTCTAATCTGTATCTTCCTGGTCGAATGCACTTAAGTCGCTTTGGATAAAAGCGTCAGCTAAATGCAATGTAATGTAAAACATTTTTAATATTGATCTGTGTGATGAAGTGTCCAATTTAAGCAATACATTTTTAATTATTATAGAGGAAAATTGGCAGTAGCTTATCTGTGCTGTGTTGTATTATCTGAACCCGAAGCAATTAATTCAGACACTGGTTTCTTGTATGTGAACAAAGCACTTTGTCAACAGTGCGGAGGAACTGCTTTGGAAACACAGCAGCACTTCCTCATACAATGCCCAAAACACAAACCTGTACGGAAACAATTATTCCCAAAGTTCTAGTAGGCATCCTCAATCATTTAAAACAGAAAATTAAATGAAAAACTAAAAATATTATTAGGGGAAATTAAAGAAAGACAGTTTGTCTCTGCCTGCCACAACATGAGAGACTCAGACTGACAGCAGGTCTCACTTCTTTTTATTATTATTTTCTTATTAATGTATTATATGAATTGACTATCAGTATTATCCTGCAAAATAATCAATAACTCACAAACGTTTTTCTATTATGTAAAGTGAATCTAAGTGCATTGTATGTTTTCTATATACAGCTCTGAAAAAAATTAAGAGACTACTCCAAATGTTTCATAAATCTCAATCTCAACATGTATGGCAGCCATTCAATTCCAGTCTAGTTTATAGAATGAAAAAATAAACCTTAATTTTACTCAAACACATACCTATAAATAGTTAAACCAGAGAAACTGGTAATTCCTTGTGTTCCTTGTAAAGAAAACATGTTGTTCTTGCATTTGTTCAACATTGTTATACATTTAACAGTAAATTTCAAACGTATATATTTATGTATAGATGTCACTGTTGTACAAAGCTTTGGCAATACAGTATGTCATTATGGTCATGCAAATAAAGCTCTTCGAATTGAAAAGGGATGCCCAATATGGTCTCTATCTCACGTGTTTTGCTTATAGAGTATTTTCACCTTGACATTGGGTGACTGTTTCTCCAGAAAGCACTGCAGCTGTGTCCAATGAGGATAACTCGCTGCGACCAATGACAATCTGTGTTTGAAAGATCACCTTCCTCCGCTGCGTGTTAGGGAAGTGGCGTGCATGAGGGCTTTGCAGGTCAGATGGGTTTCATTCAGTAATGTATGTATAAATGCCTTTTGAGAATAGCCAGGGGATTAGCATAAATGCATTTGACTGGACCTGCATACTATGTACAGTAGCTGTCAGTTTACTGGCTTGTCACATGAGATCCATAACCATTTCTCTCATTTGCTCCCACATCTGTCCTCCACTTTTAAGCTGTTTCCTCATTCTGATTCTCTGGAGTTTAACTTTCACACACACAACAGGATGGATGGATGGATGGACACACAACAGGAGGTTGTCCTAGTCAGAAGCTGTCTTGTTTACTGGAAATGGGGACTGCCCATTGTTCTGAAGGCCCAATACTCTGAGAGTCCATTAACCAAAGAACTCCCAACGAAAATAGACACTCTGCTATTATTGCCCCACCCTATTCTGGCTTGTATTTGTTAGTACTTGTTGTCTTCTTGGTTGGATCGGTATGGTTTACACATTAGAAGTGAGTTTGGTTATCTGTCTTGAAATTACACGTTATGTTAAAAACAACTAAGTACGTTTTGTTTCTATGGTTTGTACTCTGCCTTCTTGTGTCGCTTCATACCGCTGTTGAAGTCCAAGTCAAAATAATTTGAATATTCCATAGAATTGTCTCAGTAGGAAAACAACGGCAACATCAGCGCGGAGTGATTCTTCCTGCTGATCATGTAAAGGCAGCTTTGATATTACACTGAAACAACTCAAATGTAGACTTTAATTAAATGTATTTTGTCAACAGATTTCGCATAACTGTATTAGGTTATTTGAAAGCAATAATATTAAGTTGAACCAAATATTGTTTGTCTAAACGTGATATTATTGTTTATTATTTTTTCCTTCCCTTGAAATTGTCTAAACCTTTCTGAGTCGGCCATTAAAGGCAGAAGCTCCTTCCTGTTTTCAACGCTGTTTCTGTGTAAATGACCTCTTCACACTCGGATGTCTGTTTTCAAGTTAGAAACGTCATCAACACACTCACTCGCTCGCTGTGAATTCACCAGACAAAGAGCGCCTCTATTCACACATTGACATTGAATTTAAGGTTTTACTGACATTGTTCTAGGGAGCTTGCAATACAAGTCTCTTTAATAGCCGGTCTGATTCATATTTGCTTTCGCACATACAGCTCCCTTGGGTAATGTCTACATAAGTTCAGTTGCAGTGCAAGTGTGAAATGGGTGTTAGTCTGGGGAACAAAACAGTGATTTTGATTTTATATTTTTCAATAATGGGTAAATGGGCAAATAATTTTGCTGCACGTCTAAAAAGCTTAAAAGAACAATTATATTCAATATTTGTACAAATTATGAAAGATTTTTTTAAATATAAAGTAGACAGAAATGGTAACTGAGAGCTAAACGGGCTTGTGTTCGTGTGTGTGTGCATTTGTGTGACTGTTAATGTAATATCATATTAAACTACACTTTACTTTAATATTATATTATACCAAACAGTACAGTTTTTACATGTATCATTAAATCAGTTAAATTGCTGCAATAAACGCTTTTTTATGCTACATGTTATTCACGTGTTTGTCTGCATCAATACAGATATACGTTTTATAATATTCTATATGATATTCTATTTCACGTCAGGTCATTATTATTTCCGTCTCATTATTTCCGGAGCTTTGACCCCTATGTGCCCCCCTCCAAAAGAATAAATCTATGATAATGCAATTCATGTAAAATACTAAGTTATTGTGCTGTAACCTGGGCAAAATTAACAGGGATTTTATTTTTCAGTAATGTACATTTAGTGAAAAATTAATGTAGAACCACCACTGCTCAGGTTGAAACGAGGCACTGCTACGCATCTTGTTTTTTAGACACAGACCGCTTTGTGTTTGCAGTACTGACCCTTTCTGTCTGCTGCACAGATATCTTTATATTTATTTATTTCACCCAGAGAGGAGTTTTAATCTTTCTCTTGCCCAAAGCTCGAGTGATTCAGGTCGCTTTGTCCTTCACCGTCTGTCCTCGGCACGAGATCTACGTGTGTGCCAGTCCCATGTTCAGTTTGTCCTTCAACTGTTGTCTTTTTTTAGCAGCGCTTCATTGCTCCTGGGTCACTTGGATTTCTAAGGGAACACTTGCACCCTCTTACTAACACACACTCACACATCCTGCTTTATTATTTTGTGATTCAAATAGAAGAATCCTGAATGGAGGCTGGTGCTGTGGCGCAGTGTGTGCCAGGGCAGCTCTGCATATGTGTGAGTAAAGTATGTGCTCGTGCTGCGATCACATGTTTTGCCAGACTCGCTGGTCACTAATCCCTCTCTTTTGCCAATATTTCCACTCTATCTGGTTTCATCAGGCAGGGATTACACAGGATTAGACAACCTCCCAGAAGCTGACATGCATTCATTCATTAAAAAACCCAAACGCAGTTGCTCACACGCCTCTAATTTGGCCCAAAAAGGCACCAATTAGGCATTTAGCAAGGACAAATATGATGCACGTGTTAGAATGCCTTTAACATGTTTTATTTACTGATGACTGCTGTGCCAGGATTGTTGTCCTGTGTGCTCTGTGATTATGTAATGCAGTGGTGATGACAGCACGGGGCCTGATGTCATCACAGTGGGAGTGGTATTGAGGTTGTAGTTTAGCAACCTTAGCCTGCCCTTTACCTCGGAGCAGCAGGCAATCAGTCAGAGGCAGATCCTCCGGCTGCCTGCCACTGGGAGCGGAGATGGAGCCTTTCCAAAAAGATTACAGCCATTACATGACTTGTTCAACAATATAATGGTATAATATTGAATTTAAACATGTCATGAATAACTATACCTATGTTGACCATATAGCAAAAACAGTTTTATTTGCATTCTGATCCAACAGGAAATGTTTACGTATTGAGCAAATATTTTTGATGAATTACCTGAAAAACACAGTGATGGAAGAAGCATATTACAGTGTAAAAATACTCAGAGACAAGTAAGAGTCCTGCATTCAAAACTGTACTCAAGTAAAAGCAAAAGAGTATTAACAGAAAAAGTAAAAGTACTCAGAATGGCACAATAAGCACCATATATTTAGAATTATTTTATTATAATTATACATGTATTTATGTGTACATAACTTCAATGTTGCACTTGAAAAAAGCAGGTTTTATTTTAATTATATTATCGACTACCAGCTAGCTTAACCTATAATAAAATATGATAATGTATTAGTTTATGTATATTTTGTATTTATAATCTAAATCTGCAAAGTATAGCAACTAAATCTGTAAAATAAATGTAGTGGAGTAAAAAGTGCATATTTGCGGAAAGAATGTAGTGGAGTAAAAGTATAATAATCAAAATGAGAAAATATTAGGTACCTCAATGTTTTACTGAAGTACAGTACTTGTACTTAGTAACATCCTCCACTGGAAACACATATATATTTGTTCTGTTTGGATGGAAGCTCCACCAGGTTGTTTTCTGTTTCCTCACAAAGCCAGGCTTCATTGTGCTCTGCAAAGGCTCATGAAGCATCTGCTTGGGACAGATGTCATTTCAAGTAAGCCGCACACTAAATGATTGACAGGTCCCTCCCTCAATCACACATCAACACAAAACCCACTGACGGCTGATTGGATAAGCTCACCATTGGCTGGGCTGAGATTGGTCTTTGCTTCCAAATTTGGAAAAAGTAGCTTTTGAAAATTCGCTTAAAACATCTTGTGATTCTAACAATCTTAAATCCATGTGAACATATGTGTATGTTGCAGGTTTGTAATGTATTACAAGCAGCCTGATGACCTATATTTACCAGCCCCCTACTGTATCAGAAAGTACCACTGAAACGACTTTGAGTGGCCCAACTTGGCTTCACAAAAGATTACAGGTGTGTAGTTGAGACCTAAATGAGTTTGGGGATGGATATTGTCTTATAGGGCACTGGAAGGGTGTGAGAAGTGAGCCCCCCTGATTGTACACCCCTGGCCTGATTTGATGTTAAGGCTGGTGTGATACCTAGTCGCTCTGTTGTAATAGTATGGTACGACAACCATTTTGGTTAATTATAATTTGTATAATGTAAAGAGTGAATGCTATTCTAGCTTGTCCTTTGCTATTATGATATAATATGGTTGGTAAATTACTTTCCACTGTGTATTTTTCACCTTTAATATTAACACTCTTTGTAGGTTGTTCATTGTAATTGTATTTAACAGGCTGTCCCTGGCCCCAGGCTTTAATAACTGTGTGCTATGAAAAGTCAACCATCATTCCTGTTGGCAATCAAACATGACCAGTATTTCTGAAAGACTACCGCCCACTGGCACTCTGAAATTCCAGTTGATCAAGGCTTATGCTCATCATTCCCAGCACACTGAACCAATAAAGTTGGCTTCTGTTCCAACAGAAGACGCTATAGAACACATCCTTCACTGCCTTCAGGATCTTGGAATAAGCCAAAACTGTCCTTATGGATCCTTGACTTCCCAATGGGATACCAATGGTGGTGTGAGCAGGCGGACACACCTTTTCCACCCTTGTCCTTAACAACAGAGCACCCCAGGGCTGCGTTTTAAGCCCCTTGCTGTGTCGTTTTTCTGCTGGTGTGATACCTAGTCGCTCTATTGTAAGAGTATGGTACGACAACTATTTTGGTTAATTATAATTTTTATAATGTATAGAGTGCATTTTTAAATCAGGTTTCAAGATGTTATATTCTTCTTTTAATATTACCAGGATAATCACTGCATAAATTGGATGCCATTTGTTGTCTATGCCAATAGAACTGTTGTATTGGAGGTGTTGACATTTCGATTCATGCATTTATTAAACAATACATCATCAGTTTTTTACAAGCACTTATTTCAATAGAAAACTTGCCACAAAATGTGACATTTTAGGAAGACCTTGCTTTTATCAGCTCCTAAATAGGCAGTTAACACACTACTCTGTCAGAAAAAGATACTGAAAAAAGAAAATGAGTTTCTTACAACATTAACCTTTTCAAAAGTTAACTTTATGTGTGTTGAAACAATATTGAACTGGGAATCATGGAACCTTAGCTACTTAGATACACTCTCTTTAGCAGTATAGACATTATGTCTGAAAATAAAGTAAAAAACATAATCACAGTTTCACCTCAACAACTTGCCTCAGCCAAGGTGAGTGAGAAGGCAGATGGAGAGGATTGGACAATCGTTGTAGATGTCACTTTGTTTTGTTTCTCTTGTATAAAAGGCATGTAGAACTGTATAAGCACCTGTCCTTTGGAATCGTCTTCCATTTCAGATCCGCGAAGCTATTTCCGTTGATTCCTTTAAACGCAAACTCAAAACTCATCTCTTCGCATCTGTCTTCCTTGTCAACTAATTTCCATCACCTAGTTTCCATCTACATTAGCATCACTTCAGTCACATGCTTTTATCACATGGCAATACTTATGTTGTTATATAATTTTGTATAATGTTTTTAATAATGTTATGCTATGACGTCTGTATTATGTTTTTGTCTTTGCTTTTGTTTGCTTTGTACAGCCCTTTGAGGCATTTCTTGTGATTTGGGGCTATAATACATTTTGATTCGATTTTTTTTTATTTAAGCAGTGACTACATGTCAGCACAATGTCTCTGAACAGAAGAGAATAACAATCCACAAGGCTGATTAAAGATTCATAACCACATGAGTGGGTTAGTATCCAAGTTGAGATCCACATTCAAATTCTTCTTTTCCTGTCTATTTGTATACTGTACATATTTATCCTGTGCTGTATATGGATATGTCAACTTGCTGTACTGACGAATTGCTGTACATATGTTTGGGGAGGAAATCATTTAAATTGTTTTTAATTTGGGCCGCTGAATAGATCAGTGGTTAGAGCTGGTGGTCACCAATAAGCCTAGTAGGCTAATAAGGTAATAAATGGTGTACTTTTACTCCATTGTTTAATACCTTTAGTTACTTTACAGATTTGGAGTAATGATCTGAAATATAATCAAGTCTTAAATCAGACTTTAGTTCCACCTGGAGTAAATTCACAAGCTACCCTGCAGTATACAAAGTCATTAAAACTAGCTGCTCTTTTACCAGCTTTGAGAACACTTTAATGATCAATCATTATAAAACATGTCATATATATAATTCTGAAATGGACCAATCTGCATAATAAGTACCTTTACTTTCGGTATACTTTAAGTATATTTTGATGCTAATACTTTTGTACTTTTACTTGAGTAACATTTTGAATGCAGGACTTTTACTATAACAGAGTATTCCTACTCTCTGGTACTTCTACTTTTACTCAAGTACAAGATCTGAGTACTTCTCCCACCTCTGGTCATTCAACCAGCATCCTCTCTCCATCATCTCTGAAGTTGTCAGACCAGTGATTCAGAAAGTTTGCCCTTTAGGTATGGTTCCCCCATCAGGCTGATCAGTGTTACTGCTGGACTTCCATAACGTATCATAATCCCCCCATTCGAACAATACACTGCAGGCTAAAATCATTGTTTGTTTAAAACATATAGGTACTATATTTTTTCCAGCTAATACAATTATTTGTTTACGTTCAAATCAGGTCTATAATTTCCATGAAGTCTTAATAACTGCTTTGAGCATTCCACCCATGATGTACTATGAGTGTACCATAATAAGATAATATTATACAATTATCTTGTTATTTCTGATGCATTGCATGTATAAAATTGTAAATGCATTTTTGCAATCTATTTATTGGTACATATATCTATTGTGAAAATGTTCCTAAATAAATACTTTTTTCAACACATTGATTCATTATTTCACTTTTTGTAAGTGAAGCTTGTAAGATATACATATTCAAAAATAATTTGAAAGCACACAGAATCGTAGCTAAAAAACTGTCCGTATGGATCCTTGACTTCCCAATGGGATACCAATAGTGGTGTGAGCAGTCGGACACACCTTTTCCACCCTTGTCCTTAACAACGGAGCACCCCAGGGCTGCGTTTTAAGCCCCTTGCTGTGTCGTTTTTATATTATTCCAACACCATCATCACGTTTACTGATGATACAGCTTTGGTGGGACTGATTGCAGATAAAAATGAAAAAAAGGCCTTCCTTAAGTCAGGAAAACAACCTACTCTAGAATGTCAACAAGAACAAAGAGCTGAACTTGGGCTTGGGTAAGAAAAAGGGAAGAATCAGGAGCACAATTCCTTTAATTGTCCCTCAACAGGGACATTTAGAAGTATAGTGCAGATAAAGTAAAGAGAAAAAACGTACTTTAAAAAAATAATAATTAAGTAATAATAAAGTAGCAGTATATATATATTTTTAATTGACCATCAAAAATAGAAGAGGTGGTCCTGTTTATTAAATTGAAAGAAAAATACAGCATGAATTGCACGATAGTGCACATACGTGTATATTGCACAAAGCTGTATATTTAAAGACAGTGATATTGCATATCAGGGGTATTACGTTTGTGTGGGGGTTTACCAAGGGCTGTGTTGGTTATACATTCTGACCGCTGCAGGAAGGAAGGACCTGCGGTATCTCTCTGTGAAACACCGCTGGTGCACCAACCTGGCGGCAACCATAGCAACCCTTAAAGACCCACTGAAGTGTGCGACGGTGCATGATCTTTTATGCTAATACGTATAGTAATGACCAAAATTGTCCATTGGAACCCATATCAAAGATGTTGGAATAGCAACGAATTTGACGAGTTTGAATTTTCCGCTGGGAAATTCGCAGTCGACCTCCGCCTTCGTGGGCGTGGCTTGCGATCTACTGCGTGACGTCAGAAGATGGGCCAAGCCGAAGTGTTTACATTCACCACCATTCATTTTGTCTCTATTTCAAAGTCGAATTTACCAACGTTTTTGAGCGAGTATTTGATTGGAAAGTGTTTCGCAGTCGACTGGAAGTGATTGCCAATCGAGAAAAGCTGACAATGGAGGCGACAGTGACGAAAAAGGGAGGAAAAACACACGGGAAGCGATGCATTGCCGCTGGCTGTGGTAATGTGAAGTCTGCCGAAGTGGCGATGTTTCTGTTCCCAAAAGATGAAGGTGAGTGGCTGGTGTCATTGTTTCGTAGATTCGTAGATTGTTTATGAAAAATAAACGCCACTGTGTTGATGTTTCTGTTACCAAAAGATGAAGGTGAGTGGCTGGTGTCATTGTTTCGTAGATTCGTAGATTGTTTATGAAAAATAAACGCCACTGTGTTTGTGTTAACTAACAAGACTGTCATGGCGGCGGCAGAGCTCAAGTCGAGTTTCTCCGCCTGGAGATATTCTCACTATTTCACTTTTGTCGAGCACAAAGAAAAGAACGTTTTAGTTAAATGTAAGTTGTGTCTTGGCGGGTCAAAGATCCTATCGACTGCCCAAAACAGCAATTAAAATCTGTTGAAACATCTGCAGAAAAAACATGCTGGGACGAAGCTAGTAGCGAAGCTAGTAGCTAAGACCACAGACCCAGACTCATCCGACGCCATTCCACCTCCACCTAAGCAACAGCGGCTGGATTGGCACTTTGAAACATATCTTTGTGTTTGTGTTTGTATAGACCACATTGCTTAGCAGAGTTCAGTGATGCAAATGCATGTCAAGTTGATCAACAGGTTGTATTATTCTCCGATGCAATAACAGTACTGAAATGAAGGCTACAGTATAAGGGCATTAATGGGTGCCCTTTTCTAAGTAACTAAGAAGTTACTTTTCACAGTAACGCATTACTTTTTGGTGTAAGTAGTGAAGTAACTAGTAATTGTAACTACTTACTGGTTTTCAGTAACTAGCACAACACTGCATGTGAACATGAATGTTGCATCATGCTATGAACAGATGAATGTATGATCAGGTGATGGCCAATCCTGTGTGTAGATCTACTCTAGATCTATGACAAAATATTGTCCTCAACTAAATTGACTTCCATGGCCACTTTCCTCATCTATCCTGTCCGAAAAGCTGTCAAAATCACTCATTTCTCTCGCACCAGTATCACTTTCCGAAGGCTCCGCCATGTTTACAATCACAACTGGGCCCATCTTGTGACGTCACAGCCGCTATCGTCTGCAGCAGCGGTATGCTCAGACTCTGAAAAATTTGCGATGTTTATCTCGTCCCTCGCACTTCCTAAAAAAATATTTTAGCCATGAACAGGTACAATTATATGTAAGAAATGAAACTGCCATTTCACTTTGGCGCAAAAAAATGCACTTCACTGGCACTTTAAACTCAATGGGTCCTCGGTTGAGAGGGTGGGTAAAGTATTTCAAAAGTTTTCAAAACACCACTACTTCATTTATAAAACTGTGGGTAGGATTGATATCCAAAGGTTGCGTATGGACTAAGAACAGAGAAAGTTCTTACGCGCTGAATAACTCAATACATTATTCATACCAAAGTGAACCTGCACGTCTTATTAAATCACAGTCAACTTCAAACGTGTTTCACCTTTGCCAGCTTCACTTAACACCCACGATTGCCTTTAAATATTCAGTGAAATGCTCCTTATTAAATAATACTTATACGGTGTAAAAAGAGGATTGTAGATGCAGAGAGAACAGCTTTAGAAAAGAAAAGGTCGATCAATGTGAATTTGAAATGTATTTTTGGGGAGGTGGATATGGTAAATAATGTTGTTTGGTGGAAACAGTTCGGATAAAACAAAAAAAAGTGGCAGCATGAGGTTAACACTGTGAATTCTGCTGCCTCACAAGGTTGGACCGGCACCAAATTGAAATGTGAGTGCTTCGACATAAAAGTGGTTGCTAAAATGCCCATAGCCTTACACAGGCAGAGTGTTTGTGCCACGAGCCAAGTCAAGGGGTGACACCACAACCACCTTTACGAGAAACAGTCAGTGAATACCCTGGAAATTCTCTTGAAGAGTGTAATCACGGAGGGGGACACAGGTGGGCAAGATGTATCGGATGACTCGGAAAACGACAATAGAATAATAGATAGAATAGAAAGCCTTTATTGTCATTATACAATGAGATTTTGTAGTACGATCAATCAAGCTGTGTTCGCCCATTGCACCTCATGCGTCCCAAACCCCAGCAAGCGACTCCGTTCATTGAAGAAATAAGATATAAAGGAATTGTGTTATTTTAAATGTTATTTTAGCCTTTATTTATACAGGTGTAAAATCTCATTGAGACACAAGGTCTCATTTTCAAGAGAGACCTGTTCAGTGGTAACACCACCACACAAAGTTACAGACAGACGACACTAAACACAGAGGCAACACTAAAATACAACATCGTAAAAAAGTAGTCATTGAAATCCATATACAGTAGTCAGATATAGCAGGAGTAGTATTAAGAACTCGGCAAGTGTCCGATTTAGATTAAGTACCTGATAAGGAATGATTTATGACCCTAAAACCGGAAGTCCCGCCCCCAAAAACCGGAAGTCCCGCCTCCAAAATCCCTTTGAAGTGGCACCTGTCACTCTGAAATCAGACCTTGGACCCTCTTATCTTTCCTGACCTTTGACCCCCTTATCTTTTATGACTTGTTGTTGCAGATGTTACCCAATAGCGGCTGATAGCCCCTTTGATGTGAACCCGTCAGTATCTTAGTAGGTCATTACTGGTCAATGATAAACCAGATATAGCCCTGATAAGGATATGACACAACAGGGGACGATAAGACTTTGATCAGCCCTTTGATGTGAACCCTGTTAATATCTTACTAGGTCATGATCGGTCAATGATCCACCAGATATAGCCCCTGATAAGGATATGGCACAATAGGGGGGTTGATCAGCCCTTTGATGTGAAATCTGTTAATAATCTTACTAGGTCATGATCGGTCAATGATAAACCAAATAGTGTAGCCTTTTATAAGATAGCCTGCTATAAGATAGTGTTCTTTAATAATATGACATAGTGACTCTTTTTTTACGGTAATATCAGATCATATGACATTTAAGTAGATCTTTTTGAAGTTGTAGAGGTAGGTAAGCATATATGAACCCTGGAGTGTTCATAGGGATTAAAAGGGTCATCTTTGCTAGTTTATTTAAATTCAATTAAATTAAAAAAATCATTTCACCCCCCTTTCTTTTTTTCTTCCTCCACCCCTGCTTGCTGTCCCTCCCACCCTCTCACACACACACACACAACCCCTCACACACACCTCCCTCCCACCCTGCTGACCCTAGAGAGGGCCTTTGAGTTCACACACACACACACACACACACACCACACACACACACACACACACACACACACACACACACACACACACACACACACACAACTCTGAAAGATGTCCACAGGTTTTGTTTTTCAAAATAAGTTATCTTTTTGCGTAATCTAGATCTCACACTAGGGATAAGAATAATTGACAGAGGAGTGTAAACATACCCATAAGTGGTGGATTATAGCCTTCTATAAGATAGTGTTCTTTAATAATATGACATATCGACTCTTTTATGGTAATATCAGATCATATGACATTTTATTGTTTAATTACTTTATTAACTATAAGGAAGCCCCTTTGAAGTTGTGCTTCTCTGGATGATGGAGATAGTGCCATGCTAGGGGGACATTACGGAGCTCAGGAGGCCGCCCTTCAAGGCTCTTGGAGCGGATAAAGAGAGGTGTATTTACTGGTGTGTTTCCCCTGGATGATGTAAATAGTCTAAATTCCATGTTAGGGGGACATTACGGAGCTCATGAGGCCGCCCTTTGAAGCTTGAAGATCGGATAAAGAGAGGTGTATTTACTGGTATGTTTCCTTGGATGATGTAAATAGTCTAAATGCCATGTTAGGGGGACATTACGGAGCTCATGAGGCCGCCCTTTGAAGCTTGAAGATCGGACAAAGAGAGCTGTATTTACTGGTGTTGATCCCTGGATGATGTACATAGTCTAAGTGTCATGTTAGGGGGACATTAAGGAGTTCAGGAGTCAGCCATTTGAGGCTTTGTTAACATTCATGCTTTTTTGCTTTTGATTGTGTTACTAAGATACTTTTAGATACACTTTTATGTATGCAAAACCTTAAAACTAGAAAATGAAGTACATTGTCTGAATAGATTTTCTTAAAGACTGTTTCTCTAAAAGGCAAGTTTGTGATTTTAACACTTTTTTTACTGACACTCGGCAGATTTGTGTAATTCTCTCACAGAGGAACTGTAAGATACACTTCTATGTATGCAAAAACCTTAAAAACTAGAAAATAAAAATACTTTTTGTCTGAATAGATTTTCTTTAAAAGGCACTTTGATTTTAACGCTATTTCAGTGGAACAATCCAGTTTTGTTAACATCAATGCAAACTTAACAACTGGTAGAATTTGAAATACTTTTTAAGGAATTGGGTTTCTTTTAATGGCTGATTTTTTTATTTTAACACTTGTTCAGTTAAACAATGTAGGTTTTTTTTCTGATAACCTTACATATTTTAGTTATTTTTCTGCTACCAAGATACTTTTTTTTGATACACTTTTATGTAGGAACATTTTACAACTGGTAGATTGTTAATTACTTTGTAACAAATGTATTTTTCTTAAAGACTAAAAGGCAAGTTTGTGATTTCTGACTGCACTATTAAATAGCCCTGCTATATACTATGACCATTCTTTTCTTATTTATAATATGGTTCAAATGGAGGAATTGGAGTTGTCTGATGCACTTGATACAATTTCACGTGATGTGTTTATTCAAAACCATTTCAACACACAATGTCATGACTTTTTTTTCAAGATCTTTTGACATACTATACTAGTACTATAAAATGTACGGACATTCTACACTGTGACTCTTTTTAAATGATATATATATATGAAATACTATACTAAGACTATGAACAGATTTATGCTTTTTCTCCTACAAAGATACTTATAGTTACACTTTAATGGATGCAAAACTTTACAACTTGGTCGAATATGAATTCATTTGTAATGAATTGAGTTTCTTAAAGAATCAAACTCTAAATGGAAAGTTTGTGATTTTAACACTGTTTCGGTGAAACAATGCAGTTTTGATAACTTTAATAACCTGACTTTTTTTAAATGGTTTTTTAGATGCTTTACTGTGATTTATTTCATGTTATTCTAACATAACATTACTTTTTTCAACGTGCTGTTTTCATATTTTCCACATACTGTGCTATTTTTTTCCCTCTATGACTTTGTTCATTATATATTCTGAAAAACTACACAGAGATTTTTATCAACATACAACTATTACAACATACAACTCACTTTTTGTGAAATATTTCAACATACTTACCTATATCTTCTTTTCTTCTTTGAAGGGTTGCAGGATATGTTGCACGTCGTGCATAAAACCTCTCATCTTTCTTGAAACTGACATACATTTGAGAAAAAACACGTGCTGTCCTTTTTACAAACAAGTTCTTTTTCTGCTTCTTCCTCGCCCGTGTCTCTTCCTTCAGCCATCACAACAATCAAGGCCGATCCATCAAATGAATCATCTACCTCTTCCTTTCCCCCACCCTAGGGTCCAGAGTCAAAACACCTCCAGACCCTCCCCCTTCTTTTATATCCCTTGCCTGTTTTTATAGTCAGTCCCTGTGACTCTGTATCTGGCAGGTGTCCCCACACTGTTGGTTTCAACAAAAATAAGTAATCTTTCAGATAATCTAGTTCCTTTCTCAAAGTATGGGTTTTAAAAAAGAAGAATAGACATCTCTGAGGGATGTAACATCACAGTTTGAGTGAAAATCCTTTCTTTACATGTCACAGTTTCTTTACTCACAATGTTTTTGAGATAACAGTGTCTCCCATTGTCTCACACAAACACACACACACACACACACACACACACACACACACACACACTATACTGTGACTCTAAAAGGCTAGTTTTGTGTGACCTTTTATTTATGTTTTTATGATATTCTGATATACCATACTATTATTAGAGCCAAATTTAACTTAAATCACCAATCTCCATAAGAGTTAGCCTCTATTATGAACTCAACCTCATTTAAAGCTATTGCTTTCAAGCTTTTAACTTAAATACGCTATGCAACGTTGGCTAAATACTGAAAGGTATGGTGTGAATATAAAAAACATCCCAGAAATAAAAGCTAGGTCAGAGCTAACGTAATTATCAGACCCCAATGTTATATGTTGTTAGAAAACACTCGTGACCACCAGAACATAAAAACTAAACATTTTGGTCACTGTCAGTCATCAGTTCCAAGATTCAAGTAGTTCGACATGTCCAGACATATCCATGATGCCTGACCGCAAATACTTAAAGAAAATAAGCCATGATACCTGGATATACCATACTAGTACTTTTAGTTTTTGTTGTTGATACATTCGAAAATATTATAATGACTATTTGACATATACCAGGGCTATGCGATTGGCGGAGGTAATATATATATATATATATATATATATATATATACGGCCCTTTGAGTAGAATGTTAAAAAGTAAGCTAGTTCCTGACTGTAGTGCCCACTCCTTAGGTTGGCTTCACTTAGGTTAAATTACTTTAATTTCAAATAGTGAAGTTCTAGATATAGTTCAAATTGAGTAATTTAAGTTGTCTGATGCACTTTATAGTTTGACTTTTTTTTTAAATACTGATGTGTTTATTCAAAACCATAATGCACACAAGCCTGTTTTTTTGTTTGTTTTTTGTTTGCACGGGTGTGTGCACTTAAATTGATGTTGATGGTTAAATTAGTTAATGGTTCACATGTACTGAGTTCTGAACCTGTCATCTAAATGTAGGAATGCCTTGGGCATATGGTTCCCTGATTTTTGCGTCATGCTTTTACAACATACAATATAAGCACTCCTATGTTGTTTTTGTAGTACATTACTTTATCTGTAGCTATTAACATGATTGCTCATATTTCAAGGCATATTTTTCTTGAGCCCTTATTTTGGATCACTTCATCAACGGCCCCCAGTCAAAAAGTATTAAATAGCCCTGCTATATACTATCACCATTCTTTTCTTATTTATAATATGGTTCAAATGGAGTAATTTGAGTTGTCTGATGCACTTGATACAATTTGACGTGATGTGTTTATTCAAAACCATTTCAACACAATGTCATGACTTTTTCAACATCTTTTTGACAAACTATGACTTTCTTTAATATTTTTAGAAATCCTATACTGACATTACAGACAAAACTATATAATATAATTCTTAACTACATACTATACTTAGTCTTTTTTTCAAGATACTTTTGACATACTATACTAGTACTTTTAAAAATAAATGTTCGGAAATTCTACACTGTGACTCTTTTTTAAATTATATATATATGAAATACTATACTATGACTATGATTTGTTCAACATACTGGTGTATACAATAACCTTTTTCATATTTTGACTCCTTCTTGATATTTTCATAATGTTCTATTATTTTACCTCTTTTTCTCTATATTTTCAACACACTATACTATGACCGTTTGGACACTATGTTATTTACTATTAATCTTTTTTATTTTCGATATATTATTTGACTATGTCTTTTATTGAGATATTTTCGACATACTGTTAAACACATTTTATAGTTGTATGATTTTTTTTTGTTTGTTTTGTTTTTTTCATGGTATTTTTCGAACATAACATACAATGACTTTTTTTCTTTTTCTTCTTAAAGAATATTTTTGGGTCAGATTAGACTTTAAAGGATAATGACAGTGTTAAAGGGGGAGACACGTCTAAAGGTAGCAGGCTGGATTTCAACCTGCGTCCATTGTAGCAGCAAATGTTTCAACATACTTAACCTTACATTCTTCATGAGATCTTTTAAATTCTTTTTTTTATTACATATAAGGGCACTTCTCTATAATACAGGAAGCAAATGTATAAACCTTCCTAAAGAGCCCAGAATACAACGATGACAAGCAGTGTAACTGATGTAGCCTACCCTTATTATCACCAGGATAACGGATATGGGCTTAATGACTGGATGTTACAAAGTAAGGGAGAGGATGTTCCCGAAGAAGAGCTTTCCTTGCCTTTTCAACCCAGGAAAAGTGTTTGAAAGGTGGGGAAAAGTGTTGTAAATAGAGGCAGAGTGAACCCAGAGAGCAGGACGGCACAGCTGCCTTTTCAACCCAGGAAAAGGGTTTGAAACGTGGGGAAAGGTGTTTGAAAGGTGGGGAAAAGTGTTGTAAATAGAGGCAGAGTGAACCCAGAGAGCAGGATGGCGCAGCTGTTGTCAAGCCAGGAAAAGAGAGCTTGGATCCTGGGTAAACAGTGTTTAAATAGTATGGGACTTCCAGGGAACATGACAGCTATTAAAAAGCCAGGAAACGAGCTTGGATCCTGGGTCAACAGTGTGTACAGGGTATGGACTTCCAGGGAACATGACAGCTATTAAAAAGCCAGGAAAAGAGCTGGATCCTGGGTAAACAGTGTGTACAGGGTATGGACTTCCAGGGAACATGACAGCTATTAAAAAGCAAGGAAAAGAGCTTGGATCCTGGGTAAACAGTGTGTACAGGGTATGGGACTTCCAGGGAACATGACAGCTATTAAAAAGCCAGGAAAAGAGAGCTTGGATCCTGGGTAAACAGTGTTTAAATAGTATGGGACTTCCAGGGAACATGACAGCTATTAAAAAGCCAGGAAAAGAGCTTGGATCCTGGGTAAACAGTGTGTACAGGGTATGGGACTTCCAGGGAACATGACAGCTATTAAAAAGCCAGGAAAAGAGCTTGGATCCTGGGTAAACAGTGTGTACAGGGTATGGGACTTCCAGGGAACATGACAGCTATTAAAAATCAAGGAAAAGAGCTTGGATCCTGGGTAAACAGTGTGTACAGGGTATGGGACTTCCAGGGAACATGACAGCTATTAAAAAGCCAGGAAAAGAGAGCTTGGATCCTGGGTAAACAGTGTTTAAATAGTATGGGACTTCCAGGGAACATGACAGCTATTAAAAAGCCAGGAAAAGAGAGCTTGGATCCTGGGTAAACAGTGTTTAAATAGTATGGGACTTCCAGGGAACATGAAGCTATTGCCAAGCCAGGAAAAGTGTTTGAAAGTCGGGGAAAAGTGTTGTAAATAGAGGCAGAGTGAACCCAGAGAGCAGGCCGGCGCAGCTGCCTTTTCAACCCAGGAAAAGTGTTTGAAAGGTGGGGAAAAGTGTTCATGCAGCCCCCTAATAACGGTAATAATGATTAAAAACCATTTCTAGGGCAGCGTGTATTTTAAAAGTGAAAAAAAACTATTTTAAACCGGTTAAAAAGCACAAAGTGATTTAAGTGCAGTTCCCATGTTTCCCCACAGGAGGGCTCTTCACCCTACATGAGCACAGTGCATTAACAGTAAAACATACAATAAAAAAAAGGCAAATCGATGGATTTAAGGTGCAGGGAGGCTCCGCACCAGACACAGGTACATTCCCAAGTCCCCACAATAGTGACAACGGTGATTTAAACTAGTTTCTGCGGGGAAAAGAGTGCTAAAAGTCGGATAAAACTATGCTAAAACTCTGATAACGGTGTGGTAAAAGTCTGATTGTTTCAGAGACCCATAGTAATGATACAATAAACCATTTACATCTAAAAGTACGGAGAGCACGGAGAGCTCCCAGGTGCTGAAGAGGGGGAGACAGGCTCACAGCTCGGCCCGGAACCTTCAGCAGGCCCCCCTGCAGCACCCCCAGCTGCTGGGCATCGACATGGAGGTGGGCAGTCCGCCTTTCAGCACCCAAACTCGGCCCTGAGACCTCCAGCCCCTCTCTGAACCAGCTATGAGAAGCCAATATACCTCCAAACCCTTTGCTTACAGCCATACCACCCTGATCAAGCCCAATCTCCTCCGATCTCGTCTGTTCTCGGAAGCTAAGCAGGGTCGAGCCGGGTCAGTACTTGGATGGGAGACCGCTTGGGAATACCCGGTGCTGTAAGCTTTTTTTTAAACCCAGGACAGAGACCGGGAAAATCACCTCTCTTTGGCGGCTCACACACCACCAAAGGACGGACTAATGACCCCCAGCACGTCTCCCTAACATGTGCACTTAGTTTATTTCAGACTCCAGGAGAGAGACCGGTAAATGCCTCTATTTGCCCGCTCACAGACCACCAAAGGACGGACTAATGACCTCCAGCACGTCTCCCTAATGTGGGCACTTAGGTTATTTCACACCTCCAGGAGAGAGACCGGTAAATGCGCCTCTATTTGCCCGCTCACAGACCACCAAAGGACGGACTAATGACCTCCAGCACGTCTCCCTAATGTGGGCACTTAGGTTATTTCACACCTCCAGGAGAGAGAGCGGTAAATGCGCCTCTCTTTGCCCGCTCACAGACCACCAAAGGACGGACTAATGACCTCCAGCACGTCTCCCTAATGTGGGCACTTAGGTTATTTCACACCTCCAGGAGAGAGAGCGGTAAATGCGCCTCTCTTTGCCCGCTCACAGACCACCAAAGGACGGACTAATGACCTCCAGCATGTCTCCCTAATGTGGGCACTTAGGTTATTTCACACCCCCAGGAGAGAGAGCGGTAAATGCGCCTCTATTTGCCCGCTCACAGACCACCAAAGGACGGACTAATGACCTCCAGC